>JAQZBX010004062.1:0-62093 GCA_029593785.1 Cabassous unicinctus
CTCTCTCTGCTCCAGCTCCATCAGCTTCCTTTTTTTTTTTTTTTGAGGTACCAGGGGCCGGATTGAACCCGGGACCTTGTATGTGGGAAGCCGGTGCTTAACCACTGAGCCACATCGGCTTCCCTGAATTGGTTTCCTTGATTGTTTTGCTTGTTGTTTGTTTTTATTTTTTTTCAGGAGGCATGGGGTACTGAACCCAGGACCTCCCATGTGGGAGGCAGGCACTCAAATGTTTGAGCCACATCCACTTCCCAGTTTAGCTTCCTTTTCATTCTTTAGGTGCCCCTCACTCCTTCCCACAGCCAGCCTGGAATGCCGTCCTTGAGGTCCCCCAGATAACTCTTATTCATCCGTCAGATCTCAGCTTAGATGTCCCTTTATTCACAACATTTCCTGGTCATCCAGACCACCTCAGTTTCCTCGGAGGCTTCCTGCAGGCTTTCATTGCCAACTCTACATTTAGTGGATGCCACAATTATGATTCGATCCCTCACCATGTAATCAGCACATTCATGTCCTTCCTGAACTTCACCTCCACGAGAGTAGTGCTTGTCTTATTCATCCTGATAATCTCAGTGTGCAACAAAGTGCTTTGACCTTTGTAAGTACTTAATGACTATTATATTAGTAAATGAATATGAAAAGTTGAATTTCACTGTAAGAGCCAAGTTATCACATTAGACTACGATACCAGGTACCAGGCAATGCCAGAGGGCTGAGAGTTCAGAGATGTGGAGGTCACTGTAAGTTGGAAAGGCTTTCTGGCTGTACATCATGAGCTGGTGTGGGTCTTACATTCCTTTCACATTCCAATCAATTAGGGTTTAAATCTACAGACAATTCTGCCCAGATTCTTAGGATGTTTCCTTGGGCCAGAATACCAACATGAGTAAGCACTGCCACCACCTTGCTAAGTTAATCCAACAGCAGATGCTTTGGGGTATTGGCTGGAATTTGTTGATCTCTTATCATGGCTAGGTCTGAGAACATGTTTCAGCAGCTGTTTTCCAGTACATTCTTAGTAGGGTCAGACTTCTGGGTTGGTGTTAATCCTCCTACTAACTTACAGTGGACAACTAGCAGTTGGCGTGCTGTCTTAGCAACATCATACCTTTGGAATAATCCATAATGCCTGGGGTGCACACCCTTCTAATACTTTCCATCTCACCAGAGGCACCTCACATTAGGGTGCACCAGGTGGTAAGCTGTCAGCACTGCTGCCTACAGTGGGCAGAGCAGGGAGCAGTGGGGTTAGGGAAAAATAAATGGAAGAGCAGACATGATCCTGACATGTAAATGTTGTAACAAACCAAAAGTAGATTGACATCAAAAGTAAAGTTAGCCCATGAAGACAGATCCTACAGGACTCTAGTTTGAAGGCTTAATTCAATTTATTTGCTTGCTTAATTGCAATCAGCCAGTACAATCAATGGACAATAGCTAGGTCAAAGGCACACAACACATTTAAAGGTGGAGGACACCAGAGTCTCTAAAGTCCATCAGCTTGAGAGCTGTGGGACTGCAGGCAGATACCTTTAATGAGCTGTCTCAGGAGCCAAGTCCAAATCTGCGTTTAGCAGTGCTTCCAAAGCCCGTGGTGGGAGGCACTGGCCACAGCGCTGCAGTGAGAGTGGAGGCAAGTTTCTTCATGGCACAGCACAGTCACTGAAGCCAGGAATCATTGCGACCGGGTGTGAACCTGCCTCAACTTGGTGCTTGCCTGAGTGGCTTCTGCGTTGGGTTTTTATAAGAAGTACCCATCTGGCTGGCATTAAGCCAGTCCATACCATTTCTTCACACTAATGTCTGGTTATCACTTATTACAAAAACATGTTTTTCTCAAAAATTTTTAACATTCTATTTGTGGTCAACATGTTTACAATATTTTCGGGTTTTTCTCAATTTGTTTTCTGGGATTCAAGATCATTAATATCATTTCAATACACAACAATCCACTCTGATTTTGGATCACAATATTTTTGTATACATTCTTTGTATAAGTATTTTCAACACTGTATTTCTTAATACAATCAATGTAATAGCTGCTGTGATTTCTTTAACATGTTCAAACATCCATTCTCCAAATCTCCAAAAATCAAAATTTTCAAACCATCCAAATATGTTACCTTGGCAATTTTTTTTCCAAGTAAATATCATTTTTATAACACTAATAGATGAAAGGCCTCATAGCATGCTGCAAAGTTTTTTCAGTTGCCATAGAGGCAGTATTAAGTGCAGGTATTATTTTTTGGAAAATGCATCTCATGACCCTTTTCCATCTTTTATAATAAAGATTGAACCTGTTTCATCTCTTCCTCCAAGAGTTGTTTCACCTGATTATATTTTGCCAATGTTTTATTTAAGTTAATTACAGTTAATTCCTTCTTTGCAATATGGTATAGCTCGTTGTTCAGTCTCAGAGTTCCTTTATCTTAATGGACTGGGTATAATGAATTTTCCCATCACTCATAATGTTTGTAATTTGTTGAAATTTGACACAACCTTGGAGGAGAAGTTCCACATTCTTTCTTTTTTTCCAGTGAGTTATATATTTTTAAATTTTTGGAACATATTATCATAGTGCAATTACTTAGATTATATACTAATGGGTTTTCTGGTATTTCCGCTAAAGTCATGGGTACGTTTATTTTTGGTATCTCCGTGTAGCTAGGGATTAGGTAAGCACCTACTATCCACTCTCCCCTACTCTGTGCTGTTATCTGTATGCCTTCTGTTTCTGTGGGTATTTGATCTGCTCTAAGCATGCACATTCCTTTTTGAAATTGGGATATTGTCATGGTGTGATATCCTGATTTCTGTACTCCTCCTTTTAAGGCTAACATTTGCATTTCACATGCTCCTAAGTAAGCACATCCATTATCATAAGTCACATCTAATTTGTCTAGTCAGATTATGGACACTACTTGGTGCCCAATATCTACCTGTAAGAAGTGCTAGTCTTAAAATATCCCACATACCTTTTGGCTTCTGTTGCAGTGTTGCACGAGCTTTCTAGCTGTATTTTGTTGGTCGTTTTCCTAATCTTTTGGGTGCTAAAATTTATCTGACCTATTGCTGTGTTTAAAGCATCCAGTGAGCCCTCTATCTTTCTCCCATGTTCCTGAATGTGATCCACAATTTCATATATATTTTTAGTTTGAAGTCCTGAATGTGAAAGAGCTGCCGTGGCAGGGGCATTGATGTTTTGTTGTGTACTTTTAAAATCTTTCAATTTTGCATCCATTTCCTCTATCTGGTACTGTGATATGAAAATTCCTACAGTCCTCTTACTATGCCCCATAGGAATTGCAAAGCATTCCTGCTTCTGTAGTTCTGCTTACATGGTAAATCCATAAATCATAGGCTATACTGTTCTGGAAAGTACTTACTG
The DNA here is from genome assembly GCA_029593785.1 of Cabassous unicinctus. Classification (NCBI taxonomy): domain Eukaryota; kingdom Metazoa; phylum Chordata; class Mammalia; order Cingulata; family Chlamyphoridae; genus Cabassous; species Cabassous unicinctus. The sequence continues at coordinate 3,392 of JAQZBX010004062.1, forward strand.
CATGTTGGTGCTCTCACACTAGCTATAAATTCTCTTTTATTAAATTGTAAGGTATATGCTACCATAATAGGGTCAACCGTGACAGGTATCTTTCGTAAGTAGTTAGGCTTCCCAATTCTAGGAGTTGAAATAATTGGTGTCATCTGATAACCTGCAGTGTACCACCAGGGCTAAAGTTCTGTATCATAGTCCTTATTCTGCATTGTTTCTCTGTATACCTTGCATGGTTCACCTGTTGTAACAAAGTTAGAACATAAAGCCCATAGATCCTTTTGCAGATTTTTCACAGGGCTATAAATGTTATAGTATAACATTATATTATGCTTCCAGTGATCTAATTTTGGTCTATGTATGCTCATCTTGAACTGTGCCCATGTGTGTGCATCTTTGGGGTGAGGGTGTAAGGTTTATCAAGTCAATTGGGGCTATGGAATTTTAAGCTATAGCATTTTTCAGAATCTGTTCCTTAATAGTCTAGTCTGTAAATTCACTGCTGTAAGATGTGGAACTTTCTATGGCTGTCATCAGTCCTGACAGTACTGTTTTAGCTATATTAGGCAATTATTTTGTTTCCCCAAGTACTAAATAACCACTTATGCTGTGTGCCCAATAATATAAAGTAACATTCTTTCAATTGTCTAGTTCTGTCAAATTAGTTTGATGATACCATCTACTGCATGGTGTATTAGCAATACCATGTATTATTGGTTATCATTTTTAATTTTTTCCCTAACTGTTCCATTGTTTTATTTTTGCAAAGTCTATAAGTAACTCCCCCAGTTATACTGATCAATGCTCTATGGGTAATATATCCTGTTACTGGAATCTTAACTCCTATACAGGTCTTATTGGCCTTTTTTTTTTGCATATTTGTTCCTAAGTTGCTTGATTCACCAGTATTGTGGTATTAATATTAGTTTTATTATATGTATAACTATATATTTATAGTCATTCAAAAATGCTATGAAGGGTCCTATTGAGTCTGGTCCTGCAGAGATGTTAGCTGTTGCTTTTCCCCATGCGTGGTTTCACATATGGCCATTATTTCATTACCTAATGGCCAGTAGGTGCCCATGGCACAAGTTCTACATAAAGCTCTTCTTCCTGTGCTTAGTTTACAATCTCATAATGTGTAGGTATCTGTTTTAGTTTGCTAAGCAGCCAAAAGCAGATACCATAGAATGGGTTGGCTTTTAACAATAGGAATTTATTAGCTTACAAGCTTACAGTTTTGAGACCCTGAAAATGTCCAAATCAAGACATCATCAAGGTGATGCTTTCTTCCTGAAGACTGACTGCCGGCGATCCTGGACTCCTCTGTCACACGGCAAGGCGCATGGTGGCATCTACTAGTCTCTCCCTGCTCTTCTGGGTTTTGCTGCTTTCAGCTTCTTCCTTCCATGGCTTTTTCTCTTTCTCCATATAAAAGGCTCCAGTAAGAGGGTTAAGACCCACCCTGGGCCATGCCTTAACTGAAGTAACCTAATCAAAAGATCCTACTTGCAAAAGGTTTACACCAATAGAAATGGATTAGCTTTAAGAACATGATTTTGATGGGGTATGTACAGTTTTAAACCACCACTTTACCCTCTGGACTCCCCAAAACATGTTTTTTCCATAAGCAAAATACATTCATTCCATCACAGTATTTCAAAATGCCTTAAATCATTTCAGTAACAATGTTAAATACAAAGTCTCATCAAAATCAGTTATAGGTGTGGTCTGTCCTAAGGCACAAGTCTCCTCAGGCTATGGACCTGTGAAACTTAGAGAACAAGTTATCTATTTCCAAAGGAGGGGCAGTCATAGGATAAACATTCCCATTCCCGTAGGGAGAAATTGGAAGGAAAACAGGAATCATGCATCCCAAACAATTCTGAAACTTCGCAGTGCAAACACCATTAGGTTTCAAGGTCTGAGAGTCATCTATGGAACAATGGTTTGTCCCCCAGCCTGATATAGCAGCATCCCCACCCCTTCCAATGGCCTGAGAAGATGTCTTTAGTCCAGACCACAGCTTCCATGCTTCTGCCTTTGAAGTCATTTTTCCTTCAATATGTCCATTTTCTGCCCGTTTTAGTTCACACTGACAGTGGTTCTGTTCATACAGATCTAGCAAAAAACCTGTCTGTTCGCATGTAGTATACAGGGGTCCAAACTATCAGACAGAAGGACTTTCCACAAATCCTTTCTGGATAACTGCATTTCCAATCCTGACTTGTACTGAAATGACTGACTGGTTCCATGTTCAGTTAAATCCTCACATGGAGTACTATTCTCTTGAGACTTGTTTTCTGGAAGCTCAGAATTTGCCAAATCATCAAGTTCTGTTTTCTTTTCTTTTCTGCCCAGGAGTTCAGTTCCCAGTTTATCCTTTCCTCTTGCATTTTACTATGAGCTGTGTATTAATCAGCCAAAGGGGTGCTGATGCAAAATACCAGAAATCTGTTGGTCTTTATAAAGGGTATTTATTTGGTGTAGAAGTCCACAGTTACCAGGCAATAAAGCATAAGTTACTTCCCTCACCGATATCTATTGCCACATGTTGGAGCAAGATGGCTGCCGATGTCCGCGAGGGTTCAGGCTTCCTGGGTTCCTCTCTTCCCGGGGCTTTCTTGTCTCTGGGCTCAGCTTCTCTGCTATCTCCACAAGGTCAGCTATAGACTATGAGGCTCTCTAGGCTTTGCCTTTCCCCACAAGGCCAGCTGTAGACTCTCAGGTGAATGGCTCGTCTCTATCCCGGGGCCTTCTCTCCTTCCTCACCACTAAGCTTCTCCGTCTGCTGGCCTCCCCGGGCTCCAGCATCAAAACTCGAACATCAGAACTCCAACTCAAAACTGCTCCAACTCTGTCCTTTGCCATGCCTTTTATATTTGATTCTCCACCCACCAAGGGGTGGGGCTCAATGCCCTACTGACGTGGCCCAGTTAATGCCCTAATCATAACTTAATCATGCAAAGATTAACAGACCAGTTTACAAGCATAATCCAATATCTATTTTTGGAATCATAACTGTATCAAACTGCCAAACTGCTACAAGCTGTAAGGGGAAACCAGGCAGCACTTTCCATATTGGTTTGGAAATTTCCTCAGCTAAATATCCAAGCTCGTCACTTTCAAATTACACCTTCTGTCCCACATCAGAACTCAATGTTGCCAGGTTCTCTACCACTTTAAAACAAGGGTCACCTTTCTACCAGTTTACAATGACACATTCATCATTTCTGTCTAAAGCCTCATTGGAAATACTTTTAGCATCCATATTTCTACCAATAGTTTTTTTTAAAAGCAATCTAGTCCTTTTCTATCAAGCACCTCAAAATCCTTCCCACCTCTACTCATTACCCAATTAAAAAGCCTTTAAAAATTTTTTGGTATTTGCAATAGCAGCACCCTACTCCTGGTAGCAAAATCTGTTTTAGTTTGCTAAGCTGCCGAAAGCAGTTAACATAAAATAGGCTGGCTTTTTAAAAAAATAGAGCTTTATTATTATTTTTCCCTCTCTGAGCTGGCCCCCTCATCTGTCTGCTTGTTGTCTGCTTGCAGTGTCTGCTCATCGTCTGCTCATTGTCTCTGCTCTTTGTGTCTGCTCATCTTCTTTAGGATGCACCTGGAACCAAACCTGGGAGGTGGGTGCCCAACCGCTCGAACAACATCTGTTCTCTGCTTATTGTGTCAGCTCATTGCATCAGCTCATTGCATCTGCTTGTCTTCTTTAGGAGACACCAGGAACTGAACCTGGGACCTTCTGTGTGGGAGGCGGGCGCCCAACTGCTTGAGCCACATCTGCTCCCCTAGGTTGGCTTTTAACAATGGGAATTCATTAGCTTACAAGCTAAAAATTTCCAAATGTCATCAATTCGATGCTTTCTTCCCAAAGACTGGCCTGTCAGAGAGCCTGGACTCTTTTGTCACATAGCAAGGCACGTGGCGGCATTTTCTGCTCTCTCCCTTCTCTTCTGGGTTTCGTTGCTTTCAGCTTCTTGCTTCCGTGGCTTTCTCTTTCTCTCCGTATTCATCCATATATAAAGGACTCCAGTAAGAGGATTAAGACCCACCCTGGGACACACCTTAACTGAAGTAACCTCATCAAAAGGTCCTATTTACAATAGGTTTGCGCCCACAGGAATTAGCTTTAAGAACATTGTTATATGGGGTACTTGTAGTTTCAAACCACCACAGTATCTGTTATGCATTTGTCTGCATTAATGGCAAAGTTAATTTTTTTAAATCATCAGTGAATGATTTAAATTATGTAAATTATGGTCTAAATTTAGAGAATTCTTATAATATACAAAATTGACTGATTAACAATGAGGAAAATAGCCCATGTCTCCAATCTAATTCTGCATAAACAAACTCATCATCAAACTGCTCCTCAAATACTTCTGGTTTAAAGAATTCAGTGTTTAATATGACTAACTTAGTTTCATGTATAGTCATATTTCCATAATGGAACCTATTTGGCCACTCTGTGACCTTAGAGTTATATGAGTATCTTTTTTGTTATCATAAGTCCATGACACCCCCATTCTCATTCTCTCATTGTACAGTAATGGAGGTAATTTCACATTAGCCTTAGACCTTCTTTTGTAGAATTTAGCAATCGCTGTATGAGAGTTATAGATACGGTGCACGGTCATGGTGTAATACTGAGTATAGTGCTATTTTCCTCATCTTTCTCTTCTGCCTCTTTGTTTCTTTCTTTTTCTTTATCCACATCATGATAATCATCATTATCATCATCAGCATAATCAACATCACTAAGTTCCTCAGATATCCATTGTGTCATAGCCAAATAGTATAAACCTCTTGCTGACAAATCTGAGTACCATTCACAACTTTTCCTTTTTTGTGGGTCATGTGGGATCATGTCTGTTATAAGACTTGTCATATTTCTGCCTACAGGATTATAGTAACTATTCATAGCACATCCCAGAATTGTTTGCCAATTCCCCATTGCTTGGTAAGCCACAGCTATATTAGTACTAATAGAGCAATGACCATGTGGTTAGATTTTGGTCTCTAATGTACATATGGTGGTGACCTCTATACCTACTTAAATATCTCAAGGTATCATGACATTTCCACTGGAAATGTTGGTTAAAGTAATTGGTACAAGCATGAGAGAATAAATATCCTAATTCTGATGCATTCATATACTCAGGTATCCTGAGATGTGATGGCTACTTGTTTCTGCTAGCCAGTAGAGCCAGCCAGAAATTAAATATTTTCCTTTAATTCGTATAATTGGATCCTAGGTAGTTGTGGCTATGGTTGTAGTTTCATTACCAGGATACCGGTAACACTTCTGTGGCTCCCATTATTAGTATTGTTAGCAATATCACTCAACAAAAATATAGGAAGTATAACACTAAACAACAACAACAAGATATATAGCCTTTTAGAGCAATTAGCTCCTATTTCCCATGGAGTTATTACTAGTTTCCCTAAACAGGAACTACCCTGGCAACAAGCAGCTTCTAGAATCCTCAGTCAGCAGTTTTGTGATTTTTAGAATACCAATAGCCCACTATGCATAATATGTACCCGCTCTTTTGCTATAATGGGTGATTACAGAAACCAAATAGGGTACCAAATTTGGGTGTTGTTCAATCAAGCCTTAAATAGTACCTAAAACTATATCTAGCGCAATGAGAAATTGTTTGGGAAAGTTAGTCTCAGTATCTTCAGTGGTAAAACGATCAAAGTCCTGGGTGCCCCGTGTTGGCCCTGGGCATTCAAAGTCATTCCATTCAGGGTCCTGGAGTTTCTGGCACACCTGATGCTTTGCTCCACTGCTTCTCTTCGAAACTGCTGAAGTTACCGTGGTATAGGTCTTGTGCAGTAGGAGGTGTGGGTGTTAACTTCAGATTCAGTAGAGGTAAAGTTGTTTGGCAGTGATTGTGTGGTGTTGTAGAAGTGGGGGAGAGTTGGAACTATTGCTGCTGGTTTCTCCTCCTTCTTGCGGTGAGTTTGGCTTCCAACCAGGATGCAGATCAAAAAGATAAACAATGGGACTTTATTAGCTTACCAGCTGAAAATGTCCAAATGTCATCAAGGACTGCAGCGATCCTGCATGATACTAGTCTGTTTAACCTTTGCTACATGTCTTTTTCATAGAGTTAGCCAGTAAGGCTTTTGTGAAGCTGGTGCTATAACTTCTCCGATTTCCGTAATTCTGTCTGTGTGTCTAGCACCTTTCCCTCTATTTCTTTTCTTGTCTGTCTTTCTGTATTGCCTCATGCTCTTATTTCAGTAGGTTATGTTCTAATCATATCTACAGGGCTATTGGCTGGGCTCCCGTTTACCATATGGGAGGCCCTGGGTTCAGTTCCTGGGGCCCCCTGGGGAAGGTAAGCCGGCCCGTGCGGCGCGGTGAGCCGGTGCAGCAAGATGGCACAACAAAGGGAGACAAGCAGACACAGAAAAATGCAAAGTAGATGCACACAGAAAGCACAAGCTGTAAGGGCAGGATAAATAAATAAAAATAAATCTTTAAAAAAAAAAGACCTTCTGAACTTGTTTAGACCAAACTTTCAGTTCTGCATTATTGTTTATTCTCAATTTTTCTTTTAATAGCCCATTATATCTTTCTATGCTTTCTGTTGTGCTGGGATAGTATGCTAAAAAAAAAAACCCAGCATATTTCTTTGTTCTCTGCCCATTTTCGCACTTCTTTTCCTGTAAAATGACTACCTTGATCTGATTCTATGATTAGAGGGTTTCTATAACATGCTATCCATGTTCCAAGAGCTTTTATAGTCAATTTATGATCTTTTTTTTAACATAGAAAAGGCATTACAATTCCTGACCATGTGTCTGCTATATTACAAGAGTAAAATTTATTTTCTGTTAGTGGCATTGGACTTATGTAGTCAAATTTTATTATTTGAATGCTGTATCTATTTTCTGTTTGTCCAATATAATGCTTTTATGTTTCCATACTGTAAGTTTTTCACAGAGCTCACATTTGTGAAAAAATGCCTCTTGCAATGTGAGGGCATGTAGGCAAATTCCTCTTTTGTGTCCTTTTAATTGTACCATGTAATCCTTGGTGCTCTATCTGCTCATGTACCCTTTCATATATTTCCTCCATGGTTTTATATCATCTTTCTGTATTTTCCAGTCTTCTTTTTCTTTCTTTAGTATTACCTTAAGTATAGTGCCCGATGTCCATTTTCTTTTCTTTTCTTTTTTAAGATTTATTTTATTTATTTATCCCCCCCTCCCCCATTGTTTTACACTCGTTGTCTGCTTCTCCGCATCTGTTCATTGTGTGCTTGTTTTCTTTTTTTTAGAAGGTGCTGGGAACCGAACTTGGGACTTCCCATGTGGGAAGGAGGCGCCCAATGATTTGAGCCACTGACACTCCCTGCTTGCTGTGTTTCTCATTGTGTTTCCTTGTTGTGTCTCTTCGTTGTGTCATCTCCTTGTGTCATCTTATTTGAAGCAAGATGTCTTGCTTGTTTTCTCTAGGAGGCACTGGGAACCGAACCTGGGACCTCCCATGTGGTAGACGGGTGTCCAACTGCTTCTCCCAATGTCCGATTTCAATCCCAATTACCCTGGAAGAAGCAGCCTAAATGAGATTTTTAAAATCAACGATGGCCAAATGGAATTATTATAAAGTGAGATGATAGGATTATTATGCCTTCTTCCAATAACTCTTGTGTCTTTTTAGTCATGTCTTGGAAACCTCCTTTTAAATTATAATGGGGGTATTAACTACTCTATTTTTATCTGGTAACACATGAGTCCACTTAGACTTTGCCAATGCAATTTTCATATAGTCTTTATTTCTATTTACATGTGATTCTTATCATCCATTCCCAAAATGATTTCTAAATTAGGCATTTAGATTTCATGGTTTCCATTTCTTCTATTATAATATATCTATAAACCAAAGTTCCTATACTAATTTAGACTCCCAGACCTTCAAATATAGCCTTTTTTGTTATTTTCTTCATCTTTGTTAATCTGACTTTAATCATTGTGATCTGGGATCGACTATCTACTAACATTAAATGTTGTTCATATTTACAATTATCCTTAGAAATGGTCACCCTTATGTATGGGTGATTGTCTCTGGGTTTGGCCAGGAGACAGACACTGCAGTCTCTCTATAGTGAGGTAAGGTCTCTATGCATCTCCATCCTTTTTTCTTTATTTACCTTGCATTTCACTTCTTACTGCCCTAGTTATGTAAGGGGTTCTAGGTGGTCTGAAGTTCTGTCTGCCATTTCCAGTGTTTCTAAATGGTATTCTTTTCTGATTGGGTTTCCTAAATCCCCTATTCTTTTATTGAAGGAGTTCCTAAAATTTTGCATCCCATTTGATTTCAGCGTTTTCCCTATTGGTAATTTTTCCCATTTTAGATTCAAAATGGGTGGTCTCACTGGTTTTTCAAACCTGAACAGTGCTCTGAATGCAAAACTTTTATCCTGACTTAACTCTTCAGCAGTTCTAATTGCATCAATTAATTTTCCAATTGTCATAGCACCTGTAAAATTGTGAATAGAACTGTTCTTTCATGCCTTGATGCTGATCTTAGTATAGTTTTCTTAATTTGGTCTGATGAATGAATATTAGTACCATTGTCATAAATCACAGTTAATTGCCCCAGCTTCATCAAGATATTAGTGGCATCCCCATCAGAGCACTAAGTCCCTGTTTTTTTACTGCTGTTAAATTTGATAAGGGTCACCTTAATATCCAGGCCCTAGATAGCCAATCAAACAGTGATCTTTCTATTTCTAGATATTTTTCTCTAAAACATCTAAGTATTTGATTTAGTCTAGCATTGTTATATAGGTTTCCTAATTGTATTAATTTGCTGCCTTTTAGTGACAAATTATGTTCTCCTTTGGACCCTATAGATCTAATAGCCACTGTGTTTCAGTTGTTTTTCAGTTTTGTGAGAATTCTTGACTCAGTTTCATGACTTCTTGTCTGGTAAGTGCCCTTTATCTGTTACTGCAATAGGGTCATCACAGTTACTGTTCTTAGCAGTTTTAATGATAGTCGATAGTTGTGGTCTCCCCACCCATCCATCCAGGTAGTGGGGTCCTCTGGATCGTCATTATCCCCTCGCAAGTGATCTGAGTCATGTGGAGCAAATAAGTTGGGATTTGGGATTGGATTTTAGACACTATCCTTCTGGCTAGAATCTTCCCTTTATTTCTATCTTTGTCTATGTTGTCATTGCTTCCAGTAATAAAGAATGTATTTCATCCTTCTTAGCTCTTTTAATTATGGATTTAACTCTTCTGGTCAGGTAGTCAAGCTGACATCTGGAGTGTCTCTAATCCTAAATTTTTGCCTTATGTGTTCTTTATTAGCCTACAAGGATCTTCATTTTTTAACTAGTAGTTTTCCCTTTTTAGTTGTTTTAAAAAGATTTTTCCACATCTTGAGTATTCTCCAACCTTTTTCTCAGTTTTTTTAGCAACATAAATGCCAATTAAAATAACAAACAAATTCCAAATAAGCAGTGAGAATATGTCTAGCAGAGACCAAGTAATTCTCACTTCCCATACTTTTTTTTTTTTTCAGAATTTAAAATTTAAATCAGTTGTAGTACTCTGACAAGGAATTTGCATTGGAATTGGCATCCTGCCAACTATGCCAATTGTCAAGTAAATGGAGTTGTAACAAATCAAAAGCAGATTGAAATAAAAGGTAAATGTAGTACTTGAATGAAGATCTCGCAAGATTCTAGTCTGAAGTTTCAATGCAAGGAGCCAATACAATCAATATAATATAATACATATATTATAAACAACAGCCAGGTCAAGCGCACACAGTTCATTTGAAGATGGAGGACACCAGAGTCTCTAAAGTCTATCAGAGTGAGAGCAGATGGCCTGTAGGTGGATACCTTTAAGGAGCAGTCTTGGGAGCCAGGTCTGATGTGGCATTTAGCGGAGGTTCCAAAAGCGACAATATCAATAGGGCTGCATTAAGAAATCCTGATTCTATGTAAACCCTTTACCATAGCAGACTTCTGTCTCTCCCTTCCTGGGCTTTTTGCCTTTATTGTCGTACATTTTACTTTTACGTGTATTATAAACCCCATGCTACATTTTCATTATTTTTGTTTAAACAGTCAGCCTTTAAAAGAAAACAAAAACTTGTATTTACCCATGCCATTACCATTTTCAGGGCTTTTCATTCCTTTGTGTGGATCCATGTTCCCATATGGCATAATTTTCCTTTTACTATTTCTTATATGGGTCTGCTGGTGATGAATTCTTTCAGCATTTGTAGTTCTGAAAAAAAAATTATTTAACCTTTGTTTTTGATCCTTTCAAGTTTGATTTTTGGATTTGTTAGGTAGGGCCAGAGCAGTGTTAATCCTAAATATTGAAATATTGAAGCATTGCTACTAACCAAGGTCTTACATTGTGACTTACACATAATTCCAATATCCTAAAAATGCCCTATGTTCCACCTATTATTCCCTCCTCCTCCCATCTGGTAACCACTATCTTTATAACAATATTACATGTTCTTCCGTTACTACAATAATAATAATTCTACTTTGGTCCATGGTTGCATTCCCCTCTTTATGTTTGTTCATTCCTCAATCTTGAGGATTTTGGGATGGTGCTACCTGCTCTGCCTCAGATTGAGAGGGGGTTTAGATCTTATGGGGCAGATGGAAGAAACTGTTTTGCTTGCAGTTGTAGATATTCTCTGTTTTTTTGGGATGGGGCTTGTCCATCATCATCATTTTGTTAGTTGTCCTGGGTGAGGCCGATGATCTGGAGAGTAGGTATTGGCTGCAACTCTTCTGAGATTCAGGGCTCAACCACCATATGAACAGACTGAAGATTTAGGTCTCTGAGACATATATTTCACGGGTATAGTGCTAATTATAGGCTCAAATAAAGTGGGTAGAAGAATCACACATAGGGAAATTATAAATGAGTCTAACCCTGTTACATTGGGGTTTCTCGTGTTTAAACTGGGATTATAGATTTTGGGGAAGAATACCACAGAAGTGAAATGCCCTTTTCATTGCATCGTATTAGGGTTTACATGGTATCAGCATGACTTATTACTGGAGATGTTAATCTTCATCACTTGGTTAAAGTGGTGTCTGCCAGATTACCATTCGTCCCTTTCCATACTATATTGGTTAGAAGTGAGTCACCAAGTCCAAACAACACTCAAAGAGAAGGGATTTGAACTTCACCTCCTGGAGAGATGAGTAAGAATTTGTGAACATATTTTAAAACCACCTTAATAATTAATAAATATTTTGGGGAAGATCCTTTGAGACTGTACATTTTCTGTATCTCCTCTAATTTTCACCACTATTTTTACCATTCAATCAAGAATCCTGCCTGCAGCCACTAGTAGTATGGTGTTATAAAGGTGATTTTTTATTTCCATGACTCTTTCTCCACTTATTCTTTGGAATTTTTCTCTTAAGAAGATTTGTCCTTCTCCCTCATTTAATTCTTTATTCCATCATTTATTTATATCAGTATGGACTCATGGATATTTATTTAATTCTTTGGGTTATAACCCAAAACTATAGTTACCTATTTTGTTCCAGCTTTGGCCATTTGGAATATTTTCAGGTTGGCTCCTACATCCTTTGGATATACCTTCCACAAGTTGATTTTTGAGAGCATTGTGTAACATTCTGTACAGAGCCCACACTTTATTCAGATACTTTCCTCAGTGACTTTCTATACCAGACAATGTAACTCACCTACTTAACATTTTATATATATCTAACAGAGACTGCCATGAGAGACTGGGCCTTAAAAATAAATGATTCTTGGGAAATGAATTGGCTGCCCAGACTTTACTTATACACATAAGTGAACACAGGCCCCATTTTTTACTTCTGTTTCCACTCCAAGTTCCCAAGGGCACTCTCCTGCTCCCCTCTCAACAACTTTCACAGGATTGGTATAGTCCTGACGCATTACACGTTGATACGAAGATCTGAAGTTGACTGGTCTTCAGTGTGCGTTTTGGGTAGGGTGGGTGGTGGTTAAGTCTGAAGGCAGTTGATAGAGAAAGATTTATCCTGACCAGCACAATGGACCAACTGATCTATAATCTACACACATTTAATTGAATATAGTGAGTAGATGGCTTTTTTTAATTGGATAAGGATTCTCAGTGTTCTTCCAGATCCTATTAAAAGTAAAGAAGAAATAAAAGAAGGGGTGATTCAGCCTGATATATAAACCCTCCTACCATTTGACACCTCTCTACCTCACTAACCTATATGACAAATTCTCACGGAGGGGCTTTCTCTTAATAGAGCTATGGGCACGTTCTCTGAGCTAACCAGCTCTTGGACACCTCTCTCCAGCTGTGCCTTCCAGACACTGGGAAACTTAGGAGAAAAGTTAAAAACCTAGTCTACCATGTGGTGGCATTGCCTACCTGAATTCATCTAACTAATGTGGCTGAGCTCTTTATTAAGTTGTTTGACTTTTTCACTAGACTGGCTAAATTGAACAGTACTTTTGGCATCAACTATACACCACTGGGCATCTTTACCAGCTATACATTTATGGAGTGGGAACGGACCAGGCAGGACAATCTGGGCTTTTGAATGATCCCATTCATTCAACGAGTCATTACCTTCTGCCTCACATCCTTCCCAAAGCTCTTTCCATTTCCTCCCCAGTTCTCTGTGGCCCTGCAACTTCAGCCTTCCATTCCCCTGCCAGGTGGGTTTTTTCCAGTCTAAGTTTATTTAGGCACAGGCTCTTTGTTCATATACATGTATATGTTGGACTTTTTCATTGCATCCAGCATTCTCTCCTCACCAGCTGCCTTTTTCTATAAATGACAGCATTTGGACTCAAACAGGAAAGAAATAAGGCCCCCTCTGCTTCTGAAACAGCCACCTGCCCTCAGCCTCCAGAGCTTTCCTACTCCATTTGGTTGATCTTATGTAAACTATGGAACTGGATATTGTGGAACAGAATTTCAGTCATTTACCTGAACAGTTTATATCCTTTGGACCTCTCCCAGCCAGCCCACTGTATCTCAAGTAAGTTTGAATTCTTTATTCTGACCTCTTGTGACTCATAAAATCCAATTTATGTATAAGCTCTGTGTCTACATTTTTTGGTTTGCTTTGACTCACCCTAGGGGTAGCTAGAGCTGATGAGTGAACCATTAAAGCAACCATTATGAGTTTCTTAAAGTGTATACATACTTTTATGCATACTCATGCACTCATTTAAGTGCCCTTTCTTTCTCTCTCTCTTTGGCATTGATAAAGTAGGGAAGAAGCACATATCAGGCATAGATAATACCAAGTCATTTAGTTATTCATTCAAAAGACATTTCCAGGGCAACTAACATTGTCAGGTAGCCAATATTGTGGCCATGTGGCTAACACCATGAACTCATTCATGAATTCAACCATCCAACAAACATTGACTGAGTACCAGTTTGTATGCCAGACTCTACCCTAAGTTCCAACATGGCAAGGATGTACGAGATCGAACAAAGTCCCTGCCTTGCCCTTAAGAACTCACATGCTAGTGCATTCACGGGAAGTGTAAAGGAATGAAGGGGGAAGAGAGTTAACACTTTGCTATGTGCTTTTATAGTGTATTAAGTTCATTAAATCCTCACACTCATCCTATGAAGTATTATTGATGCAATTATGTTCCCTTCTCAGGACCCTCCAGTTCCCAACCTGGCTCCTTTCTCACCATCTTTACCCATGACAAAGTTCAAAAGAATGAGACAGATATACAAACAATTATCATGCCATGAAATATGTACTAAATTGAGGTATGGTCAAGATACTAAAGGTCAGGAAAGAGAGAGTGCTCACTGTTCAGGAAGGCAAGAATCCTCACATTTTATTGTGGTGTATTAGTCAGCCTAAAGGGGTGCTGATGCAAAGTACCATAAATCTGTTGGCTTTTAATAAGGGTATTTATTTGGGGTAGAAGCTTACAGTCACAAGGCCCTATACAGTCCAATTCAAGGTTACTTAAGAGGTACTTTCTCACCCAAAGTCTGTTGCCACATGTTGCCACAGGATGGTGGGCAGTGTATGCGAGGGTTCAGCCTTCCTTTTTCCTCTTAAGGCTCCATGGTCCCAGCTTCTGATCCAAGCTTTAGGCTGATGTAAGGCTTGTCTCTCTTCCCAGGGCTCACTTCTTTCCGAGCTCAGCTGTTCTGTTCTCTTTACAAGGTCAGCTGTAAACTATCAGGCTCATGTCTCTTCCTGGAGTCTCAGGATCCTGTGTGTATCTTCTCTGCGTGAAAGTGTTTTATCAGCCCATAAAGGGGGCTGGGACTCAACGTTGAGTCACACTCTAATGATGTAGTTGAATCAAAGTCCTAATCTTAACATAATTTAATCAGACATCTCAGCTGAATCTAATACAATCAAAGGGTTATCACACCCAGAGGAACAGACCAGTTTACAAACATTTCTAAATAATATCAAACTGGAATTTATAAATAATATGAAACTGCCACATGTGGGATGCTTGTTTAAAATGTTGGTTCCTGGGCTCTTCTAGCCTTAGAGATTCTCATTCAGTAGGTGTAGGGTGGGAATCAGAGATCTGCATTTTAACAAATGCCCCAAATCATTCCAACAGAGGGAATCTTCACACCACTTTGACAAACAGTGGTTTAGGAATAGGTGAGACCCTTAGGTTGTATAGGTGGCTCCTTTTGGAGTCTGATGTGGCCAACTTTGTTCCTTATCAATATTCTAATGTATGAAATATCATTGCCAGATGAATTTGTTTCTCCATTTCTTGATTTTTTCAAACATCGCTGTCATTTAACACCTTAAAGTGAATTATATCATCAAGTGTCCTGCTCCTTGACAGAAGAGGAGAGGGCAGCATAAAACACAGGGTGAGGGTCCCAAATGGTGAGGAAAAGCAAAGACCCCATTTCCAGGGTTTGGTTGAGAGACAAAGTGTCAGACTATGGATGAGACTTGCTCAGCAAGTCACTGCTTTGTGGCTACATCCAGAAAGGACAAATATATGGGACCAGCTCAGTGCCGCCTGCCTACTTTGTTCTGCCTCATACTTATCTCATATACCATTCCCTCTGTGATCTCTTTGGAACTGCTTCTCTTCTCTCTAATCAAACACCTCTCAGAATTTTGTCTTCCTGGAACCTTCTTAGACTTCCAGACATAACTTTACCTTTTCAAGTCATCTCAGGAAATTCCCAGTCCTTTTATGTGAATTTGTGATCCTGGGAATGCTATTGATTAGAGTTATGGCTATTAGCCCCAAATCTCAAGTGTGCAAGAAACATCGTATTTATTTTCTTTAAATCAGCAGAAATGTGACTCTTGATGCCCTGTCCCTCCAGGGTGGTTGGAAATTCAACCTGCCATCCTGAGGGTCTCCTGGTCTTATGAGCACCAGAACTTTGGTGAGGCCTTTCAGGTCATGGACAATGGTCCACTCTGTTTAGGGATACCCATTGCCCCACTGTGGGGTCACTTCAAATCCTTTGGCTTGGCTTATTTGTGAAGAGGCCAGACACACCTATTGCATATGGACCAAGTTCCCTTGGTGATATACAGTATCCCCTATGAGTTTTTTCACAGTACTCCCAAACAGTGTTGTCAAGAAACAGGGAATGAGCTCTAACTCATGGCAGATGCTAGAACAATATTTTTTAATAATTGAGACTTTATTGGGAGGTAATACAAAGCCTCTGAAAGTCAACTTCTTTATCTTTTGTATAAGTGACTAAGGGAAAACATGTTAAGGACCTGCATACTTGCTTGTAGTTAGGAAGGAGGGAAATGCTTCCTTGGGAAAATAATATTAATATTGAAACTTTAATATATACCAGGGTTTTGACTATGTAATCCTATTTGAAAGGAAGATACCAACATCCCATTTGTCCAATTACAAGAAAAGAAATAGAGACTTAGAAAGTGTAATGTACTTGTCTAGTACAAAAAAAAAATTAGGTGCAGAAAAGTGAAGTGACTTGCCAAATGCTGGAGTGAACATGGGCCTCTTGAATCAAAGACCAAGATTTGTTTCCCCACATTGTTATGAGTGTCTGCCAATGTTACAAAATTGACTAAAAAGATAATTCCTCTAAAACCCTTTTTCTTTATGGAGCAGGGAACATTTAGGTTGGCAATCTACTTGCCCATTTATGATGACAACTATTAAAGATCTGTAATATTTTGAAAAATCAAATTTTATCATAATTCTGAGTCTTTTAACATAAGGGTTTCTTTTGTCATTTGCTTATAGGTATAATTAATAACAGAGAATCGGTTTTTTTGGCTACATCTTAAGTTGCTTTAATTGTTGAGTTTCAGCACCTACTTACCCTTGATTCTTCTTCCTGAAGCAAAATGGATAATTCATTATAATTAAAGTCAAAATTCATTTTCATGTGCAAAATGATCCTTAAGTTTGATGGAAATCTTAAAATATCCAAGGTCATTTTGGGATAGTTTGGTCACATTCTAGTATACATTCTATCCTCAAAGTGGCCCATGACTAAATCAACTCAAACCAATGTAGGACTACACTCAACTTCAAATTCTCCAGAGGAAGGCATTCTTCAACTTACTTCTTCCACAACCTTACAATCCTTTACCTTAAGCATGCTTTTCTACCTGTCCCACTTCCATCTTGCCTGCTGCGATTTTAGTGGTTTCTCCTCTTGTTATAGCTTCAGAAGAGATGGAGAACAGCTGGTCCTCTCTCTGCATTTAATAACCCCTCTGAGACTTTAATACTGTTATTCATTTCCTTACCTTTAGTGCAAGAAATTTTTGCTGGACATGTTGGAAGGCCTACCGGATGCAGCTTTTTAATAAACTATCCATAAATTGGAATAAAGCCACCAGATAGGAGAAGACCTCTCTTGGAGCCAAATCATCATCAGAGCTATGACATTAGAAGGCAGGACAATCTGGAGCAATGTGCAGGGCTGGGGTAGGTTCTGGTTTTTAAGAAGGTGGTGTTTTATTCCAATCAATGTGATTAGAAGCACTACTCAGTGGAAAGGTCTTGGCTTTACTTACATTTATCCTCAAATAATTAACTTAAATTTAAAGGGAAATAGGTTTAGGTATGATTTGAAGAAGTCACAGAATGGAGAATAAATAAGATGCAAAAAGCATCATTTTTTATTCTTGTCCTAGTAACTTCCAGTTTTCAATCACCCCATGATTGATTGATTGGATGCCCACAATGTTGCAGGCACTGTCCTAAGCATCAAGGGTAAAGTGACAAGAAAGACCTCATCATAATTATCATCTCCTTAAAGTAAATACCAAATCCACTCAAATAAATCTTGTTAGTCACAATCCCTTAAGAATTTTCAAACCAGGATAGAAACACTGATAAAACCTATATGAAGAAGGTAGAAAAAAAAAAAGCCAAAATATAAGAGTGGTAGGCAGCATAATCTTTGAAGAATCTTGGAATGGAATAACAGATTCTTACAATTGGAGAGTACCTGAGGGAACCTCAAGTGCAAAGGTCCTGAGGACTAGGTGTATTCCAAAGACAAGCAAGGAGGACAATGTGCCAGAACTCTCAGAGGGAAGAATGGTAGGGGATGAGGTCAGAGAAAGTCCGGGGCTAGGCTTGGGAGCCTTGCAGACCAAAGTAAAAACTTGGGGGATGCTCAGAGGAGGCCACAGAAGCAAAGAGCTTAGCACAGGGCTGGACGTATGTAAGTGCCCAATCAATGTTCGCTCTTGTGCTGATGGGGAGGGGGAGGAGAGGAGGGAAGAGGGGGAGGAAGAGGACATTCTCAGGAAGTCAGAGCATGAATTTTGAGCTTGCAGTGACCTCAGGCAGTTGTATTCCTTTCTGCCCTATTCATATATCCTAGAAAAGTTCAATTAGGCCAGTAATCCCTTAGGTTACCTGGAAAGTGGCTAATCTCCCCCTGGGGTAGATTGGTTCTGCTCAAGGGAACTGAAGAAAGAGTGGGAGGAGGTATCAATAACAATTCAATTTTATGATACTATTTTTCAATGTGTTATTTATTAATACTGTTTTAGTTTGCCTGAGCTGCTATCACCAATATCACAAACCGGTTTTGGCTTAAACAACAGAAATTTATTGGCTCATGGTTTTGAGATGAGAAGAAGTCCAAAATCAAGATCTTGGCAAGGCTTGTTTTTTCCCTAAAGACTGGCATTCTGGTGCTGGCTGCCAGCAATCATTGGGGTTTCTTGGCTTGTATTTCAGCCTCCTGTTACCTGGCAATCTTGCTCTCCTTCCTCTTCTTCCATGACTTCCAGGTTCTCTTTAAAAGACCTCCAGGAGTCCAGGTAAAGGCCCACCTGGCTTTATCTTAAGTAAAAATAACATCTTTGAAAGATCCTATTCACAATGGGTTCCCACCCCTACAACAGAGATTAAGATTCAGAACCTGTGCTTGTTGGGGAGCATAAGTCAACCTACCACACACACCTAGCATGTTTAGGTACTTTATGTCCAATCACCTTTAACCCTCCTAGTCTTTTTTTGAGAAAAGCACCCATAATGTACCGATGAGAAAACTGAGGCTCCAGCGGGTGCATTGTACTGTCCAAGATCAGTCGTTGCTAAGGGACAGGTCTGGAACTCTAACCCTAGCCTGGCGGAATCGGAAGCCCAGGTGAGGATGCTCCTGCAAGGGAGGGAGCTGTGGACGTGGCCAGGGTTTTTGTTCATTGGCATCACCTTTCGCCTGTAAAGAGTTTTGGCAATACAGGACTAGAAATCACCCAGAGGGAGCTGTTGGTAAGGTATTGTGGGGACCGAGATGTTGGGTGAATCACCTGAGACCCTTTTCCAATCCATGTTCTCAAGCCATCATAGGTGAATTGCTCATAGCCTTCGTGAGAGAAGATAGGGAATTAAATGTTTTAGACAGCCTAACACATTCTTATATATATGCTTTAGGGCTTGCATTTTATTTTAACCACAGTGTTTCACAGGGCTCTGGAAGCTGATGTAGTAGCAGGGAATAACTTAGCAGCCCTGGAACAAAGTTATGCAGTGTGGTGGGGGGAGTTTCTCTTTTTCCTTGTTTTCGGTTCCAGAAGAATCCAGCCTTCTGTGTAGGCTGCCTGACATAGGCCAGGGCCTTGTCGGTGGCTTCTTAATTAACAAAGAGATTTTTATTTATCCAGTGCAAAGCTTTTCTTACCTCCTTTCCCCATCCGCTAAGCCAGCCATGCAAATCAGCACGTACTGGGGACCTCAAAGAAATCCAACAGAGGACTTAAAAGGATCCAAGCAGCCAGCTGAAGGGGAGTTTAATAAGCCTGGTCTCCCCTATTCTCCTTCTTGGACTCAATTTTTACAGGACTGTCAATGTATTTGCTGCAGGAAAATGCCAGGGCTCTCAGAGGCCAGTGAAATGGAGGGCAGTCAGGGGGTTGGCGCTAGTAAGTGCATTGGGAAGGTAAAGGGAAGTGTGGTTTGGGCCACAGCCAGTGATTGGATGAGCCTGAGTTTCTGCAGCCTCATGCTAATGGAAAAAGTTTGGCAAAGCTGCAGCCTGAAATATAGACCTAGTTTTTTAGCCATTAGGGCCTCAAAATGCATGTTTCCTACCCCCTGAAAGCCCCAGGCTAGCTTTAATCTCTCTTTCAGAGTCATGCTGGCAGAGAGGGAGTGAGCTCTCACCTGCAGGCTATGGCCCCTCTGCCCAGTGAAGGCCTCTGAGGTTGTCAACCTCTTGGGAGTGGCCCCCAATCCTGGCAGACAGCACTGAAACTGGCAGGGGAACTTACGTTGTAACTGGCGGCCCCCATACATTCCAGAGAGGGAGGGTCCGTGTTCTTCAGAGAGATAGTGAGCTGAGAGGGTGCTAGGATTTCTATGATATTTGACTCTCAGCTGAGTTGCTGGGAAGAGAAACAGCTGCAAAGATACCATGAAGATTCCTGCAACAAAGCCTCTGCAATCCCCTATGGAAGTCGTTCTCCATAAAATGAGGTTAAAAGATAAGTGATCAGCAAGGTAGAAAATGGCCCCCAGGGATAGGAACCCTGTGTTTGAGTGTCTGGTCTATAAGCCTCCCTTAGCAACTCTCTGTCCTCCCCACACCCAAGTTAAGGAATTGAAAAGGGAGGGGCTCCAGAGTTTCCTGGCTGTCAGAGTGGTGAGACATCAGAATGCCCATCCATTGAATCCCCAGTGGTGGCTCTGCTCCTTAATGTTCATGTGCTCTCTTTGCTGTGGATTGGGTCCCTGTGATTAGTTAGGGCTAATAGTTGTGCATGGAAATGAACTGAGCCACTTCTGGGCCAAGTGTGTCACCTCCATCTATCTTTCCCCTGCCGTGGGCATACTTGAAAGTCGTATGGTGAGGTGGAGACTCAATTGGACCCCTGAATCATTGGTTGGAGGAGAACCCTACCAAACCACATTGGACTCTTGAGTGAGTGGAAATTAAACTTTTTTTGTGTTAAGACACTGAGATTAGAAGTTTGCCTGTGCTAACCACTAGTGCTCATTATCCTGACTAATTGGATGGTATTGGGCTTGTTTCCAGGGAGAGTCTTCCAGCGTGCAAGTGCTTCTATGGAATAGGCTGAACGAGATCTATTTCTGTCTGGTCCTGCAAAGCTGCTAGTGTTTCGCAAGGTTCTTTTGCAGGAGTCTTTAGTATTAACCAGTCTCAAAAGGACATCTCTGGACCTTTGAGATCCCTGTGGCTTGACAACTGGAAAGCATTTTCTAGCTCCCCAGAGTTTCTTGCTTGATGTCAGTCTATCAACATTGTAGCTGTACCAGCCACAAAAATATAACCCGATACCGCTGATTCATTTGACAAATATTTACTGTGTACCTACATAGGTCCAGATACTCTTTGGGGTTCTGGGATGAAAGGGCATTTGGTCTGCTTCATGCCCTTGCCCCCATTGCCATAATGTGAGGATTATATAACATGGTGGAAGGCATCAAGCCCCAGGCACTGAGCTAAGTGCTGACACTTACCAATGATCTCCTCCCAATTTCCCAAGAATCCCATTAGGTAAGAATTCTTTCTCTGCTTGCTCTTACAGATAAGAAGATTGACTCCCAGAGGTCCTCCAGGTCATAAGGCAAAGAATGCAGAGCCTTTTCAGCTCCCTGATTCCACAGCCTCTATGCTCTTTTCACAATATATGGACATTCCAAGATTCCTACCCCGGTAAGTCATGGTGAGATTCTGATGATATTCTCTTATGGTAAGCTTTTCTAGGTCCTATTGGTCACAGATTTGCTGATTTAGGTCTATAAGAAAGAAGATGTTTCACAAGAATCATGAAGTGTTTGTTTCCAAGAGACATGGGTGTGTACCCTGTAGAATTTCTGGCATAGGATTTGGAGGAAATCTGGCCGAGTCTCTTGACTTCTTCTGCGACTATGGCACACCTTCCTGCTCTGCCAACTACTCCCTTTTTAGTGTGTTTGTAGAGGAGGAGATAGATACTACCCTCTCTTTGGATGTCTAGTTTCCATGGTCTTCCCCTCTTGGCTGGCAAGGAGATTTTTGTCTCCATTTCCTTTGATATACCCTTGAGTAAAAGAGGCGAATAACCATGAATTAATCCATCAAAGGATGCTATAAAATATGTCTATAGCCCTGGTGAAAAGTCTTAATAATAATGATTACTGGATCAGGGCTGGGGAGAAAGTGGGAATTAGAAGATGTTGTCCAAAGTCAAAATGCATATTCCTCAAGTCAAAGTGAGACAGAAATGAACAGACCCAAGGTGTAGACCAGAGAGTCATTTTGTTCCAGAGCCAAGGGAATTGCCAACTCAGTAAAACATTACCTTTGATGCTTTTGCTCCAGGGACTTTCTCTTTAATGGAGGGTAAGTAATTATCATCATCCACTCTTACTTAATAATAATCCTTTTACTGGTATTTGGGCATTCCAGATGCATGCCGTTGTCTAATGCCTAAGCCAGAGGGAAGTGGTTCTTAGGTGTATGAAAAATGTATCCCTGGAGAGCTTTTGCCTTGGGCACATTCTCCCCAAACTTATGACTCACCAGCTGTATGTAGCTTTGTGAGTTAAACACTCTCTCTAAGCCCTGTAGAATCCTTGGTTTACACATGTGGGATGGCCTACGGGAGTGAGAAAGAATGGCCATGGCCCAGTTCTTACTCTGGGGGCTATTAGAATGGGTTATTGAAGAATTTTTGATAATAGGCCAACCTCAGTTTGGTCTCTGCTCTACCTGAACAGCACTGGGCAAATCATTTAGCCTCCTAGGTTGCAGTTCCCTAATCTGAGTTGGACATAATGTGTTCCTGTTCTTTTGACCTCATGTGGCTGTTCATAGAGATGATGGAGCTCATCCACTTGAAAGAATTAAAATTCTTCAAGGACAGGTGCAAAATAAATATAAGCCATTATGACTGACTTCATGACAATTGCATGCCTTGAACCAGTGTTGCAGCAACCTGTTTCTCTGTGGCTTTTTCTCTGGTCACTTCTTGGTTGAAAGGCTGTTTTCTCTCACGAAGGTGAGAAGGGGAAGGAAGAGAGGGAACTAATGTTTAGAGAGCATCTACAATGGTCTGGTATGTTGCCAAGGTGCTCTTTTTAATCTTCACTACAACTCTCAGAGGTAGGCATGACCCTTATGTTACAGATGGAGACAGTGTGGATCAGAGAAATTATATGACATACCCAATATCATGCAGCTAAAACCTGATGCCAATGGGATCCAGAGGCTGTGCTCTTTCCTCTCCGCAAGACCTTCTTTTAGATAGAGAGATAAGGAAAAGAGTGTGTCAAAAGTGAGGAAGGGAATGAAGCCAGAGTGGCCATCCTTGCACTTGCCTTCTTTCTTATTCCTCTCCTGTCTCATTCTAACCCTCAAATTGTGTCCACCCTGAGAATACCAGAAGAGGGAGGGTGGGTGGAGGATCAGGATGAGAAATCAGAAATGGAAAACTGGTAGAGCTGATCTTCTCCAATCCCCCCTACATTCCTGATCCCAATACCCCCTTTCCCTCACCCCCACCCCTGCAGCAGTTAGGAGAGATGACTGCGTCCCTTCCTACAGCAGGACTGTAGAGCACTCCTCTCACCTCCCTTCCTCTGCCTCACCCAGAGCCTCTCCCTGGCTCCTAGAGTTGCCAAGTTCATGGTGACAAGGAAATCAGAGGAGAAACATGGGTTAACAGGCTGTGTCAGCTACCAGAGATCCGTCTGGGACGATAAATGGAGTGCCCTGCCCTTCCTGAGTTTTCTGGACCACCGAGAAGAAAGAATTCCAGAGATAAAACTCCCTCCTTCTCTCCACCATTGGCTGTTCCTTGCTGATGAGGCCTGCTGATTTCAGTCTTTGGAGGAATGGGAGCAGACCTTCAGGACTTCAAGGCTGTGGATGTTGTACCCTTATTCTCTGCATAGCAGCCTAGAAGCCACACTCGTGGTGGTCAGTTCTGGAAAACACCTCTTCTCTTTTTTTGCTCCCTCTTTATCTGCAATCCATGCCATTTTCCCACCTGAAATGTGAGGAAACATGGAAAATAAGGAGCCAGTACTGAATAGAGAAAAAGCCACTTGAATTCTAAGAAATTAATGGTCTCTGTTCTGGTTTCTATGGGGACTGAACTGAAATGAGAGATGTGGGATGTGTATGTGTGTGTGTATTTGCAAAAGAGAGAAAGAGAAGGGGGTAGGGAGAAAGAGAAGAGTCACTGAAGTCAGACATCAAGAAGAACTTCCAGCTGGGGAGATAAGACAGATGTTAGGATTAGTGATGTAAGAAAAGTAGAGGGTCGTTTCTAATAGATGTCTCAGTCCAGGAGCAAGCTCCGAGGATGAGGATGCACTCAGAAAATTGCTTTGGGTCATGTGGCCTAATGTGAGCTCATATAAGGGACAGGACCATGGCTAGCATCCCAGACCCCAAGGGCATCACCTGGATCTGTTCTTGACTTGGAACCCCTTCCTTGTTTGTTGCAGTATCATCACTGTCCTCTAAACAGTTGACCTGTCTCAACTTCCAGGCCACAGAGGCAAAGTCGTGCACTGTATGGCTAATTCCTGAGCAGAGCTACTGGCTAAAATGCTTTTCTACCCCTTTAAATTTCCATAATGAACCTCCAAAATCAAGACTGCTTAGTAGTTTTCTAATCAGAAAATCTTCGCCTATGGCCATGTACTGAGAACAGGACAGTTGGCTACATGTGCATGGTCACTGCCTCTTGGTGTGGTCCATTAATGCCTGGCACTCTGTTCAGGCCTTTACAAGCATTGTCCAATTTAATCATCACAACAAGAATCCCATTTTATAGAAGAGGATGAAGAAGTTAAGCAACCTGTTAAAGCCCAGAGAATCACTGGGTAGCAGAGCTGAGGGGCAAGCCCAAGCACCCCAGCTCTAAGACCTTACTAGTAGAGAATGCCTCCTCTTGAGAAGCCACATCACGCATGGTGGTTCCCGGCTAGTTACCTTCTGTTGTGTTATTTATTGCTGCAGAGAAAACCACCCTAAAAAATGTGTAAAACAATAACCATTTTATTGTGCTTTCAAATTTTGTGGGTCAGAAATCTGGAAAGAGCACTGTGCTCGTTTGATGCTGTATATGGACCTCAGAAGATCATGTTCTTAAAGCTAATCTATTCCTGTGGGTATAAACCTGTGGCACAATGGGAATGGCGTTCTCTACTCCACGATGTCTTGGGCCTCAGCTGGGAAAATTTGAATGGCTTAAAGGTGGAATAGCTGGGGCTGGAGGATTCACTTCCGAGATGACTTCTTCACGCACATATCTGGGCCTGGGATGGGATGACTGTTGTCTGCAGCATCTACTTGTGGCCTCTTTGGTATTGCAGTTGTAGCGTAGGTGGAATTCTTGCGTGGAGTCTCAATGCACCAAGAGTGGGGGTCCTAGGGAAGAAAGTGGAGATGCATGGCCTTTTATAGCCCTGCCTGGACAGCACCTAGCATCATTTCTACTGGTGGAAATGTTCCAAATCCATGAATATTTAAGAGGAGGGACATGCACCCCACCTCTCAATAGAGGACTGTCAAAAAATTTGTAGCCATGTTTTAAAACTGCCATATGTGCTAAAATTCCACGTCAGGTAAGCAAGTGGGTTGAACATTTCAGATCCTGACTTATGCCAAGGGGAAAGTACATGCCATATTGTTTTACTTTTGTTATTTTATTTATTTATTTATTTTTTAGAGCAATTGTAGGTTTACAGAAAAATCATGCAGAATGCACAGAGTTCCCAGTTACTATCACCCATACACACAGAGTTTTCCCTATTATTAACATTTTGCATTTTAAATTTTTTATTGTGCTAACATATATACTGCATAAATCTTCCCATTTTAACCACGTTCAACTATATAATTCATTGGTGTTAATAACATTTGCGATGTTGTGCCACCATCAACACCATCCATTTCCAAAACTTCCCCTTCACCCTAAGCAGAAACCCTCTCTGTGCCATATTGTATTGTTTCTTTCTCTTTTTAACTTAATTAAACAGAAATGATTGTGATGGAGAAAATTTGGGTCATTATTTGGCTGAAGTGTCCTCTCCCTCCTCACCGCTGTGATACCGTGGGAGCGAGAGCAGCTCAGGAAGAAGAGCAGGTGGATGACACCCACCAATGAGAGAGCCTTGCCACCTCGAATGTGGTTCAGATTTGGAATCAGCTCACCTCATCTAACTCTTTTATTTTATAGTTTCATGCTACAAATAAGGTCCAAAGAGGAGAGGGGGGCTTGTCCAGAGTTCTGCTGTCCAATTTGGTGGCCAAAAGCCACATGTGGCTATTTAAATTAACTAAAACTTTAGTTCCTCTGTCTCACTGGCCACACCTCAAGAGTTCACTAGCCACATGTATCTAGTGACTACATGCTGGTCAGTGCAGATACAGAACATTTCCATCTTCACAGAAAATTATCTTGGACAGTGCTGCTCTATATAGTCACGCAACCAGCTAGTTTTGGAAAGAATCCTAGACCAGAGTACCTCCCTACTCTACTGACCAAATGCCAGGGAAGTCCTAGGGAGCTAGGACACTGTCCCCAAAGGCTCAAAGCACAGAGTCTGCCTGTCCCTTTTGCCTGAGCCTTTTAGTATGGCTGACTCTCTGATCAGCTAGATGACACCTCCAAGTCTACTGGAAGAGGCTTAGGGGGTCAAGAAATAGATGCAGAGGGGTCCCTACCCGGAGATGGGAATGATCCAGGAGATAAACTTATTGGGCAGCACTATGGCAGGGGGCAGCTCCAAAGTGGAGATGAGCCCACTGCCAGGGGATGGGAGGCTCCCCATACTCTCAGTGAAATAGAGGGAACTGTGTAGGAATCCCCCTTCACCTGGTGGCTCTCTGCCCTCACGTCTCAGCATGGACAGGAGTCCAAAGCCAGTTTCCCTCCATTCCCAGGGCTCTTGAATCTGCCAGACACCAGCATCCCTCCCCTTTGGGCAGGCACCTTCTGCCCTCTTATCTGCTGCAAGGAGGAAGCCGTCTGCACTCTCCCCACTCCACTGCCAGGAGCCACCAAGGCCTCTATGGCTCTGTGCCCACTCAAAGGCAAAGTGGCAGAGGCCTGGGTCCTGGCTTCTGGCCACAGCTCCACCCCCAGCCCTGTATGTGGCTTTGGTCTAGTTAGGTTCATCTCTCTGGACTTCAGTTTCTCACCTGCAGAATGAAGGTGGGGTGCTTCTCAAACTTCAATGTGCACACAAATCTACTGGGAATCTTGCTAAAATAGATTCTGATTCTGTAGTTCTGGGGTGGGACCTGAGATTCTGCATTTCTAATAAGCTCCCAGGTGATATGTCTACTGCTCCAGGGTTCATACTTAGAGTGGCAAGAATCCAGTGCTATCTGATAGACTATTCTGTGATGATAGAAAATGGTAGCCTTTAGTCACCAGGGGCTGTTGACCACTTGGAAGGTGGCAGTGAGTCTGAGGAATGGACTTTTCAATTTTAATTAAATTAGATTCTAATGTGTGGCTAGAGGCTACCATATTGTATAGCACAAGATAGATCATCTCTAGGATCTGCCATTGACCAGCAGTACGAGTTTAGACAGGTCACTCCATCTCTCAGAAGCTCAGCTTCCCCACTGTCAAAGAAAAACAAAAACTAGGATAACTCTTCCTGCCCAAACAGTGTTGTTGACAAGGGGTTAAGTTATAGAATAATGTGTAGACTGTATAGACATATGTCATGAGTAATGGTTTATTATTATCTGCCTTAGTTTGCCAGGGCTGCTGTAACAAAGTGCCGCAAACTAGTTGGCTTACACAACAGAAATTTATTGTCTCACAGTTCTAGAAGCTGATATCCAAAATCAAGATATCTGCTGAGACATATTTCCTCTGAAGTCTATAGGGTTCTGGCAGGGAGTTGCTGGCAATCTGTGATGTTTCTTGGCCTCTGTAATACACCATCTCTGTTTCTGTTACATGGTTGTCTCTCTGTCTGTCTGTCTCCTACTGATTGTGTCCAAATTTCCTCTCCTTATAATGTTATTAGTCATATTAGATTAGGATCCACTCTAACCCAATTTGGCCTCATCTAAACAAATAACATTTTTGAAGATCCTGTTTATAAATAGGATCACATTCATCAGACTGGGCATAAGGACTTGGACATCTTTTGTTAATCCATAATGTTTTCCATAATATTATCATTATAATTTAACATAGAGAACATAATATTATCATGTAATTTAACATTGGGAAGAACAGGGCATTGGAGTTAGACAAACCTATGATCAAATTCCATTTCCAGCACTTTCTAGCTTTGGCTTTGGCCCTTTCTGAGCCTCAGTTTTCTTATCTCTAAATTCCAAACAAATGGGTTGAAAGTTATGAAGTGACCAGTACAGTGCCTGGGACACAATAGGTGCTCAGTTATTGTAAGTGGCAGAGTAGAGCCACCCTGGGTCAGGTGAACTGGGGTTCAAATCCTGGATCTAGCACTTAGTAGCTGTGTAGCCTTGGGCAAATTATTTAATCTTTCTTTGTCTCCATTTTATCATCTTTCAAATGAAGATAGTAATACTTACCATAGAAAGCTCAGCTATTCATTAATTATTCCATTTAACAAATATTACTTGAATTCTGTCGACATATCAGGTTCTGTGCTAGGTGCTCGAGATGGAATGGCAAGTGAAAACAGAATTTGTCCCTGGTCTTATGTTTATGATCTAACATGTGCTGAATCAGACATACAGGACTACAAAGCAATGATGCGTGAGGCTGCAAGTGCCTTTCATTGGGAGGGCAGGGAAGGCCATCCTGGGGAAGAGACACTGCATGGAAATGAACACCCATTTGCCAGCTGGACCTGGGTCTGGAGCTGAGAGGAAAAGTCTGGGCTGGGGATAGAAATCTGTGAGTTGTCTATTCATAGAGTTGTTGAAGAGAGCATAGGAGGTAACATCTGTAAAGGGGCAGTCACACTCTATATATGAGGGGCTCCACATATGTGAGTGTTGTTTCTTCCTGCCCACTTCCCTCTGGAACTGTGGAGCATGACTTTATGTTGGCCAAACCAAGGCAAGCCGAGCCTCTGTACTCAAACCTCCAGCCATAGTTCAGGTCTTCCTGAATCAGAACAGTGCCCTTCCACAGCAGAACCAATTCATCAATGGCTCTGCCTGTACCATCAGAAATTGGTCATTAGGTGGAGATTTTACTTAGTCCCCCAGATGAAGAAAATGCCAATAAGTTCATCCTGCAGGGGGGATGAGATTTGAACTGATTCCCTCCCCAGGAGATCAAATGGCATGTCCTTGTAGGAGTAACGTGGCTCCTCTGAGCTTCTATTGCATTCTGTTGCATAATGTTCTGTCATTTGCCACCAAGAAAGAACAAAGGATAGCTTCTACTGGTAATGCTTAGTAGTTTTGATTAATTCAAGCTTTTGATTTTCTTCAGTCAAGGGTCTTGTTGGGAGTAGGGAACTTGTCTCATACCCTCTGTATCTCCACTCAACCACCCAACACCATAATTCACTTATGGGATGCACTTAAGACATGCCTGTTATCTGAGTGGTGCTGTTCCCTGGCCTATGCCCCCAGGACAGCGAGTTCACAGCCTCTAAGGGCTGATGTTACAGAAAAAGCAACAGCTTCCCAGCTCCCTGAAAGCACTCACTTGGAACTAGCTCCTTTTGCCCATTTCCAAATAATCCTGGGCCTAAGTCAGTTCCCTGAAAAGCAATTATTAGAATGCCAATATGCCAAATGATGGATTTATCTACTGACTAGTGTGCTAAATTTACCAAATTTATGATATTTGATTGGAGTATTTAGCAGGTTTAGCAGGAAGTCTTAACAAATTTCATATGAATGTCTAACTTTTGTCACTAATGATGAGACAAAAAGAAACATTTTATTAGTAGTAATAAAATTTTAGCATTTCGTATGGGACTATTTTAGTTTTTGCTGATATTTATATAGAATTGCTTTGACTAATGGCTACTTCTGATTTTCTTAGTATGCTTTGGAATATAAATTTTAATTTAATCTAACGTAAAACAGATTGACTTTGAATGTTTTCAAATTAAAATCTAAGCTTTTAACTTTCTTTCTTTTGGAGAGAGAGTTTGAATTTAATTTAAATTCTGATATCTTTCCAATGCTTTTGAATATAAATATAAAATTAAATTTAAATATTGAATTGCTGGGAATATAAAATCAAGGCAGATATGTCATTTGAAGATTTAGTAAAAAATACTGAAAAGGGTGTAATGTCTAAACAAATGGAAAAGGGCATTTTTTTGGTTATTGTTCCTGAGTACTCTTTATTTTTATTTATTTATTTATTTTTAAGATTTATTTATTTTATTTTGTTTATCCCCCCCCTTGCTGCCCATGCTGCTGTGTCCATTCGCTGCGTGTCTTCTCTGTGTCTGCTTATCTCCCCCTTGCTGTGAGGTCTTGCCGCATCAGCCCACGTTGCTGCGCGAGCGGCCTGCCCTCACAAGGAGGCTCCGGGAAGCGAACCCGGGCCTCCCATATGGTAAACGGGGGCTCTATCCACTGAGCCACACCCGCTTCCCTGAGTACTCTTTAAAAAATGTGTTTATTTATTTTTTAGAGCACTTGTTCATTTACAGAAAAATCATGCAGAAAGCACAGAATTCCCATTTATCACCTCCTCCCTGCCCCCCCACAGTTTTGCATTAGTGTGGTAAGTGTGTTACAATGGAAACCAATATAATTATAATTATATTATTAACTAAATTCCATAGTTTTCATTAGGGTTTATTCTTCGTGTTGTACAGTTCTGTGCTTTTTTTACTGTATTAACATAAAATTTCCCATTTTAGTCACTTTCAAGTATACACTTCCATGGTATTAATTACATTAGTAATGTTTTGCCACCAACACCATCCATTTCCAAAACTTATCCATCATTTTAAACATTTTTAAACATTTGAAATCAGAAGGAGCTAAAAAATAAATCCCATTACCTACAGAGTGTTGACATGTAGTGTCCAATAGGGAGTAATTGGGATCTACTCATTTTGTACTGATTGTCAGAAACAATCGATTTTTTGTAATAACAATGAAACTGTCCCTTTTTGTTAAGTCAGCTAAGCAACTTGTAATCCTGTGTTAAACGTTAATTTCTGTTTTTGCCAATCTTCTTGTGTTTTTAGTGTTTTATTACCAATTTCTCAGATAGTCCATTTTATCTAAGTTTATTGTTCTAGCCATTAGTAACCACATTTAAAAATGCAGTATAGTGCTTCTTCCGCTTCCAGGTATATTCTTCCTTGACCGTAATGGACAATGATTGGCATGGGAAATCTATCCTGAGCATCTTCAATTATCTTTCACTGCATTGGTTTTACTCTTTCCTCTGGAACCTTTCTGCAAACTCTTTCCTCTTGTCTTTCTGGAAAATTGGTGTAAATTTTTAACTCTAAACGGAAACTAAAATAAATTAACTATAACAGCATCCAAAATAAAGCAGAATTTTAAATTACATTAATTTAAAATTTAATTTCAGGTTCAAAACCATCAGAATTAAATCAGGATTAGCTGGAAAAAATTCCCTGTTAAAAATTAGAATACACTGAAAAGATTTCCCTATTTCATGCAGAAAGTCAAATTGATAAATATTTCCATTAAATATCACAACATGTGAATTGGTAAATTTAATGAATTGGTCCTTTGACAAATTGATCTGGAAAGAATTGGCTTTCCGAGAATTAGCGTTCAGCAAATTGGCCTTTCAGCGAATTAGCTTTCAGCAATTGGGCATCCATTGAAATGATTTCATTGGCCCATTTCCACCCTTATCCACCCTCTGCTCTTGGGTTCCCTAGGCAACACCCGACTCCCACCCCTCCTCCCCTTCTCCCCCCACATCCAGCCTCTGTGACCCTCAGTGCTATGGATTCATCTTGGGGCCTCTGGCATGCCAGAGACTGAGGGTTCTCAAAGGTCCCCGTGATAGAGGTAGGGCATCCTTGTCCTCTTTATGGCTCTGCCTTGATTACCACTGAATGACAGCACTGAATCCCATCTGTTCAGCTGGAGGGAAAAATTAAGGCCCCTAATTTAGTCCTAGAATTAGAAGAGAACTTAAGATCATCTGGTCCAGGATTTCTCAACCTTAGCACTAGTGACATTTTGGGCCAGATAACTCTTTTTTGTGGAGAACTGTTCTGTGTGTGGCAGGACATTTAGCACCATCCTAGGCCTCTACCCACTGGATGCCAGAAGCACTCCTCTCCCCCAAGTCACGATGGTCCAAAATGTCTCCAGACATTGCTAAATATTCCCTGGGGGTGGGGTGGGGTGGGGGCGGCAAAATCATCCAGGGCTACAGTTCCACTCTCCTCTCCAAACTAGAACTTTCCTTTTTGTTATAAACCATAGTTTCTGAACGATGCAGTGGCCTGACAACTCTCCTCACTTTGGTTTTTCTTGGAGGCAGCTTTATTGGTGTCACAAAAAGAGGACTTTGGGTTACACTGCCCTGGAGGCAGAGCCTGTCTCTGTTACTCCTTAAGGGTGGCCTTAGGCAAATCTCTTAACCCATTTAGGCCTCTGTTTCCTGATATGTCTAAATCTCTATTTCATAGACTCATTGAGAGGACTAAAGAGCAATGTCTATAAAACATCTGGCCTTTAAGTGTGCTTGATGACTGTGTTTCCTATATCAAGCCCAAATCCTCCTCCTTTAACTTCCACTCCTTGGTCAAGCTCTTACGTTCCAATACCATACAGATGATCTGATTTTTGGATCTCGTGACAGCACTGAATTCAGCTCTCTGAAGGCTGCCATCCCATCCTGATTCCCTCTTAGCAGACAAAACTCCATAAACCTTGATTCCTTCTCAGACAGTTCAGAGGCCACAACACAGTTCCGTTTAAGGGGAACTGTGTAAAGCTGGGCAGAAACCAGACTTAGATCAGACACCAGGAAGGGTAGAAGGGACTCTTAAACAGCTTCACCAAGAAGGACTTGCTCCTCCAAGGCTGCAACAGCCACTGCAGAAGCTTGTGTCCAGAAGAAGGAGCATGTGAACTGCCTAGAAGGAAACCAAGCCCCAGACACGTGCTTTTCTGCAATGACACCTTGGTGTCGGGCACCCCATGAGGGCCCAGACTAGGAGCCTGAGGCCCCAGTGCCCTTGGCATCTCTCTTTCTCCACCAGTTGCCCATTTGGAAATAGCTCCTGACACTCTCCAGGAAGTGTAAATGAGACTCAAACCTTGGAGCCCAGAGACCTGAGATGACATCTGACCCCTCAGAACTGCCACCATGTGCTGCACAGTTTTAAAAAGCAGCATTGATATCAGGGAGCCATCAGACACCCCTGCTAAGGACACTTTCTAAACTTCTCCTTGCAGAAGTCAAGGGCCAAGCTCACCTTATATGCTTCCTTATGCAAGCTGGACTTTATACCGCTCAATGGCTCTTGTCAATTTTATGCCTGAGAATTAGAGGCTCCAGGGACTGTTACCTTGTGTCCAGAAGGGATTATGAGTCAAAGTGCTAGGGATCCATCTAGCTGGTGCCAGAAAGATTCCCCAGTCAGGGATGGCAGGCCCTGGAGGGTGGCAGGAGGCCTAAAGAATTTCCTCAGTTGACTTTGATACATTTAAGACCAGTTTCTTAAATAACAGGGCTCTTGGTTCTCCAGGCTTAGGCAGGGGAGGAAAAATTGGTTCCAAATGGCTCCAGTTTTAAGAAGATGGTCTCCTAAAGCCCCACTAGAAACTGACTCAAGTCATGGATACTGTTGGGACTTGCAGAAGAGGCAGTCTTGCCTGTGGTTCCCTGGAGCAGGAGAGCCTGTTAGCCAAGGGGATTAAGCCAGATTGTTTAAACACGGGCTCCTGCGTCTGGCCTTAGGCTCCATGCAGTTTATGCTTAAACGATCTCTTGATTTATAAGTCTAAGTCACATTGAGCACCACTGTGAATCACCAGTGCCAGTCCCTTGGAAGTTGTTGAAGATAAGAGCTCTAAAATGGGAGGCCTCCCGGGGCCCAGGGATAAAGAGCAGGACTGTAATTTTTAAGTTTATGAAAAAGCATTAAACTGCTCTTTGGTCACCTCAGGGAGACTTGGGAAAGGAGGAGGAGAGAGACATTTTTAAAGCATTTCTTCCATGGTCTTACTTGGGGGATGAAGAGAGGGGCAGGGAGAGAAGGGACCAAGCCTATTCTTGTCTGGAGCTACCCCATCAGAAGTCATCTCTGCTCTCTATGGAAGGTCCTTGCTGAATACGGACCCTCTTGAAACAAACATAACTTTGATCCTTCTAGAAGTGTTGAGCCTTTGGGCTGGAGAGGATGTCCATGTGGGTTCTCTAGTTCAGTCTCCTGTCCCTGGACAGGACTGTAATCACATTTTTCCTCAAGAGCCACATCCATTGGATTTCAAGGGTCTTTAGAATTGTTGGCGTCCATCTCATAACCTCAGAGAATTCAAGGAACTTTGAGGCCTGTCAGTCCAGCATGGCCATTCTAAAGTTTAAACACCTGGGGACTCGTGGAGTAGATGTGGCTCAAGCGGTTGAGCTCCTGCCTCCCACATGGGAGGTCCTGGGTTTGGTTTCTGGTGCCTCCTGAAAAAACAAAAACAAACAACAAGCAAAACAAAACAACGAAACAACTCAGGGAAACCGATGTGGCTGAGTGGTTGAGTGCCGGCTTCCCACATACGAGGTCCCAAGTTCAATTCCTGGCCCCTGGTACCTCAAAAAAACCACAAAAACCTGGGGACTGGAGTGATGTGACTTGCCTTAAATTCACATAAATTAGTGTCAGAGTCTGGACTATGATATAGAAGTCTTTCCTCCAGCCCTGAGCCAATTCTACTGAATCCCACCATTCTTGCGAGGTCCATCAAACCTGAGTTGGCTAGGAAATGTTTAATTGCTTGTCCAGTTTTCACTTTTCACTTTTTTTTCACTCTTCTAAACAGCTATCTTTACCCCAAACAGGGATAATTAGCCATATAGGACAGTATCATATATCTATATATCTATATCTATATCTTTATCTATATCTATCTATATCCATATCCGTATCTACATCTACAACTATATCATCTATATCTATATCTGTTCTCCTTTTACTTTAATAACATTTATTGAATACTTATTCACTCAACAATAGTCACTGAATATTTATTGAGCCAACTATGTGCCTGGGATGGTGCTAAGAGATTTGTGTATATTATTACATTTAATCCTTAAAGTAATCGTAAGGGGTAACTACTCTTCTTATCTCTATTTTGCAGAAGAGGGCACAGAGATAGTGATGTAACTGCCCAAGTCTGCACAGACTTGTATTCGAATCTTAAATGTGCTGATTTCTTCCTGGCTCTTGAGTCCGTGATATTAACGTTGTGTTACACTAGCTTTCCTATTTTATTTCAAACTACAGCTAAGGGTATTGAATGGATTAAAGTGCTTCTATGAGCTGACCATGTGCAGGCTGACTTGCAATGGCTTCAATTGCCTACAACATTCCCCTTTTCATAGGAACCTTTCTTCTATTCCAATCCCACCTGGGAAATTAGTCTGCCCATCTTCAACTGAGCCACATGAAACTATCAGAATAGTTGATTCCCCTTTTAGATGAAACGCATTAAGCATATCTCTACCAAAGGAGGAAGACATTCTGTAATTTTTCTCTTCTTCTAATTCAAAAACACAGGGTTTTTTTTTTAACCAAACCTGGAGACATTAGGGAAGAACTGAAGCTAAAAATGTGGTTTGGTTCATAGTCATGAGGGGTTTGACATTCCAAATGCTTCCCGATCTGGTTCTAGTCTATTTTGCGGATAATATCTCTTGCCATCTCCCTATATGAATGCTTTGTTACAGTTCAAATTAATTACTCACTGTTTTCCAAATAGGTTTCCAAGAATATTGTTCCCAAAGGTCCTTATATCTCTCTGCATCCTTCAGGGCTCAGTAAAATATTACCATCTTCATAGAACTTTCTCTGGATCTCTCTAGCTGGGATAAATTTCCCCTTTCTCTGAGTTTCTCCCCCTTTTTATCACACTGGCACTTTCTCTCTGGTAAAATAGCTATTTATTGGTCTATCTTAGCTTTGCTGGGCTTAGAAATGGGAAGCCAATGAAGGATTCTAAGAAGGGGGATAACACTATCAGATTTGTGTTTAAAGTTGTTCTGTTTCCCTATGCAAAGTGGTTTGGCCAGAGAGAGATGGACAGTGTCAGAAAGAGCCTTCTTGGCCCCTAGGGTGAAGCCGGATTGGTAGAGTTAAAGAAAGTATACGAGAGAACTCTGCAATATTTTGGGGCTGCTCAGGGGGCTATATGAGTCTGTTCTTTCCTGATTCTAGTTTCCCAGTCCTTTCTCTGTTCAGCATATCATCTTCTCCTTTGACATTCCACCTAAATGCTCTGTGTGTGTGTGTGTGTGTGCTGCCATTGCAGCCAGTGTTCCGGATGCAGATGCAGAGAGATAAAAAGCCTATGAATGACAGTTGGATCTAGTTTTGAAATGAATAGGGCTGGAGACTGGATGCTGATAAAGGAAGTCTATCTCTGCTTGACCTCCTGAATGTCAGTGTGGTGGGAACTCAGGAACAGGTGACTGAGGGGGCAGACTCATCTCCTGGCTTTGGCAGCTTTAAGAATAGAGTCTCCCTACCCACTCAGTACTTGCATCTGTTTATCATGGGCGACAGCCATTTCCAGCTGAGGCCAGGGCATCTCTTAGATGACCTCTGGAGGGCCCTACTGAAATGAATCATCTGTGATATTGTCTCTTCAGCTACTGTGGGTGGGAGTACGTATCATTATTTTAGCCACATGAAAACTGAGAACACTACATAAATTCATATTATTGAGCAAGAGTGATTATGGTGACCTTGTATGTTTTCATATTTATCCTCTCAATTCCCCTGCTACTGCCCTATTTTGGCTTATTTAAAATTATGGTCTCCTCTAGGAGTGGAGATGTTTTTTAGAGTGAGAGTTTGGTCTAGAGGCAGGACCCTGAGCCTGGAGGAGCTTGGAGAGGAGCAGGGGGAAGTCATGGCAGTTGGCTTGTCCTTGGACTTGGTGAGGTCTGTGTGTGTGTTTAAGAGGGAACATTCTGACCTTATAAAAGAAACCCAACACAGACATGTGGCAGCTCCCAACTGAGCCCACCATCACTGAGAGGGCTGAAAATTGAATTAACAGAGACCTCAATTCTCTTTAAACCAGACTATGAAGGAAGTTTGTGTTTATATTCTGCCAAAACTCAGTTAACACAGGATTTGTTCTTTTTGTGATACTGAAGTCTGAGATATAGATTCAAGTTAATTTCATTTGTGTTTATACTATGTGCAGGGCAGCCAAAGATGGTAAAAGGAATGGAAGAATAGAAAATTTATTGAACATTAAATGGAAAGACACTTACAAATATTATTTGACTAAGGAAAACTGGCATCCAGAGAAGTTTAAGGTCACACGGTGCATTAAACTGCTCTGGAAGCTGGGACCTGATTCTAAAAATTACTTTTTTTTCAATGTTCCAAACAGATTTAAGAATTCCTTGAGTCAAAAAAGACTTCAGGATTCTCTACCTGTCATAGGTAATTACAGCACAATTAGGAGACAGAGAATACTCCAAACTTCAAATTACATATACGTAGGAGGGTAAACTTCCAAGACCCTACAGGGTCAACTCCAGAACCCATGCTGGAGCAAAGAATCAGGGAGAAGACTGTTTGGAAAAGAAGAGTGGGGCCTCGGAGCCAAGGACAGCAGCACCACAGATAAAATCACTCCCAGAAAGAGAAGGTCACACCTGGGGGGCAAATAATGAGAACAACTCTGAGAACGGGTAGCTTCAGAGCACTGGTTCCTGGGGAATTGAATGGCAGGGCTTGACAGTGCACGGGGCAGGAGCTGGCAGTGTGGGGAAGGCTCCACTTGTGGAGGCGAGGGTGTGATTTGGAAGAGGTGCGTTTGGACGCTTGTCAGTAAAGGGAAATAAAGTGTGTCCTGCCAAACAAATGAATCTAAAAATCACAAGATATATCAATCTCTGCACCCTCCCCCAAAGGTGCCATCAACTAGAGAAAGTACACTTTTCTATACCAACAGAAGAGGGTGCTCTTGAACTAAGAAACATTGCCATTCACCCAAACCCCACAACTGTGCTTACATACAACTGTCTATATAAACAAGTAAAAAGGAATAGAAAATGGCAGGCAGCGTCCATAAAAGGCCACTAACTAAGAAAATAAAATACAAAAATCAAAATCTTTGGACTGATGAAAATGCTCCTACCAAAATCAAACAAGAAGCAGAAGAAAAGTTTAGCATAACAGCCAAACTGAATTAAACATCCTAAAACAACCATTTGAAAATATGAAACAAAATCTCAAATTAGAAGTTCCAAAGTTTAGAACAGAAATAGACACACACAGGAATATATGAAATAAGAGCTGAATGAACTCAGGAAAGAAATGAAAGGATGAGAAAAATTAACTTAAAAATAAAGGTTAAATTACAGTGTACCTGAGGGAGAAGAGGTCTGACTGAAAATAGAAGCAACATTGAGGAAAGTCATGAAGAGCCAAGCAAATCAAAATTAAATCAGAAATAAAGGAAATGATTGACAGAAGATAAGCTAAGAAGAGCCCGGAAAAGAGAAGCAATGCAATGGAAAATAACCAGTATTTAAAACTGAAGCCTAAGACTTTCTAAAATTAAAAGAAGTCTTGAATCTGCACCACATACCTGGGAAAATTATTAACCTGGAATGGTGAAGTCCAAGATAAAGAAAACAATTCTCTCGGTTTCCAGGAAAGATGATCAAATCACTTACATAGGAAAGAAAATCAGGTACACATCAGACTTCTCGACACAACGTACAAAATATGGGAACAATGGAGTCGCATTTCTAAGAAATTAAAGAACTGTGATGCAAATATTTTATATCTCGATGGGCTCCAGGTATCACTGGACTATAAAGACCAGCTTTCTACATGTGAGGTCTCAGAGGACTCTGCTCTCACTAGCCCTCTCAGGGATCTGCTAGGAAGTGAACACCATTCCACCAAGACAGGACCAGGACCAGGGAAACTTTGGCAAATGGACTGAAAGTGAGCACTGAATTTATTTAAATTTGAATCTATAACGAAAATAAGGATGGGGACAAAGATGGAAATATAGTATAACTGTTTTATGTTTGGACAAAATTAAAATATTGTTGTATAGATAATAAGTGGGAGTCAAAGATATCATTTATAGCTGACTAAACAAAAAGTATAAGGGTAAATAAGAAAAAGGGGACAAAGGGCATTATACAAGGTATTAATAACATGGTAACCACTAGAAGATAAATACAAACCTTCCTAAATACCAAAAGAAATACAAAATGGAGCAAAGGAAAAAAAAAAAAGAGAAAGAAACATTCACACACAGTTTTAAACAAAATATGAGTTGAGACCAAGCATGGTAGTCATATTAATAAATATAAATTACTTACCTAACCCATCAAAAATATTTTCAAATTGACTCACACTGAAAAACTCAAACCTGTGACATAAATAAAGGACAACCTAAAACAAAGTGGTTCAGAAAGGATGAAAATAAAGGGATTAACAAGGTATTCCAGGCAAATGGAAAAAACAAAGATATAAAGATATAATCAATATAACCAGTAGGTAGATATTATGGATATATATCAAATTTCAAAACTTGATAACATAGAGAACATGCCTTCTAAAGCACCAGTGGAATGTTCACAAAAATTGACCACATGATGGGTCACAGAGAAAGTTTCTATGAGCTCCATAAAGTAGGAATTAATTACAGAAATATATAAGCAAAAAGGACCTTAAATTAAACAACAATAAAAAACAACTTCTTATTAAACATCTCTTGGGTACAAGGGGATATATAAACTGAAATTGCAGCTTTTCTAAAAACAATAATTAGGATGAAAAATATGCATATCAGAATTTATAGGATACAATTAAAGCAGTGATCTGAGGTCTATCCATGGCCTCAAATACTTAAGTCAATTAAAATATATAATTAAAATAAATTTAATTCTCAACTCAAAAATATAGAAAAATTACAAAGTAAATGAAAGAAAGCACAAGAAAGGAAATAATGAAAGAAATTAATATGGTAGAAAACAATAAAAAAGTATAACTAATAAATGAATCAAAATGCTCTTTCTTTTGGGAAAGGAAAAGAAAAATAGATACACAAATAAGTAAATAAAAAAGAGGCAACTATAAATACACAAAATAAGAACAGACTGGAAGGATAAACAATTAGAAGGAGGAAAATAAGTCATAAGTGGATCACTTTGCATAACTCTATGCAAATATATTTGATAACTATGAAATTGATTATTTTCTGTGAATGAGTAATTTATAAAATCAGACCCCATTTGATATAGAAACCTTAAACAGACCATTATGCAGAAAAAAAAAATGAAGAAAATTATCAACAAATTATTCTATGCAGAAACACCAGACCCAGATGGTTTCATGGGGGAATTCTACAAACTTTCAAAGATTAGAGAATCTCATTCAAAGACCAGATGATCTCTAAATTGTTCTAGGGATTGGGAAATGAAGAACTTCCAATTTTTTTTTTTTAAAGAAGTAAGTATAATATTGGCACTTAGACCAAAAATAGATAAATAATAATAATTATCATTATAGGAAACAACAGGCTAAGCTTTATGAATAGAGATGCAAAATTAAATAAAATACTAGCAAAAAGAATCTAAAATCACAATAATAAAATAAAATATCAATACCAAATTCCAGGAATTCAGGAGTTTCAATGTCAGGAAATCCATTAATGTAACTCACAATCATATGAAGAACAATCTTATGGTTATCTCCATGGGTGCTGAAAAGACTCTCACTATGTAACACCCATTCCTCAGAAATACACTCCATAAAATCACTCAATAAGATACACAATTTACATATAGGTACATGTATATATGTATATATATGTGTCTGTGTATGTATACATGTATATGACTTATGGATACAAGTATGTATCTGTCCTAAACCTAAAATCTTATTTAATGGAGAAGCACAAGAATGATTCCTGCTAAGATCCAGAATAAGGTAATTGTGGCCTCTATCACCACTACTATTTAATATTGTATTGATGGTGTTAATCAATTCAACTAGATAAACGTCTAAGAATTTGATAAGAAGGAAAACTATATGTGCAGATGATATGATTAAAAAAAAAAACCCACTTGAAAACCCAAGAGAATCAGTGATTAAACTAATGGAAACTATACATGGACTTCAATAAGGATATAAAATTAATTTAAAAAATCAATAGCTTTCACACACACACAAAACAACCAGTTACAAGATATAATGGAAGAAGAAAACCCCATTTATAATAGCAACAAAAAAGGTGAAACTTTAAAAAAATATGCAAAATCTAAATGAGGAAAAATTTTAAAACACTCCCCAAACCCACAAAAATAAACTTAAGCAAGTAATAAAGGTGGTGTTCTTGAAGAAAAACCACTCAGCATCATAGAGATATCACTTGTCTATTTAACATGTAAACTTAATCTGATTGCAAGAAAAATGCCAACAAACTTTTTTTTTTCCTGGAGCTAAACAAATTGGTCTGAAGTCATGTGGAAAAATTAATATACAAGAATAGCTAGTAGACCCTGGGTGGGGAGAACGGAGAAACACAAACGGGAGACGATCTTACCAGATGTTAAACGATAACTACTATGATGGCTTATAATGTGAGATTAGCACATGAATAGACACACAAGAGGAACAGAATAGAAAGTCCAGAAATACAGTCAAGTGTGTTTGACAATGTATTATTTAATAAAGTTGGCATTTCCTATCACGAGTAAAAAGATGGACTTTTAACAGATGGTGTTAGGACAGCTGGGTAGCCATTTTGATAAACCTAAAACTGGATCTATCCTTTAAACTATACACCATAATAATCTCTGAAAAGATGAGAGAACTAAATGTAAAAATATATAAATGAACAAAAAAATACAAATAATAGAATAAAACATGGATGACTATTTTTGTAACTTGAGTATAGGGAAATTTTTCTAACTATGCCTCAAAATTCAGATGCAATAAAAGAAAAGACTGATAACTTCTACTACATAAAAGTAAAAAAAAAAAGATTGCATGACAAAAAATAAGCAAAGTCAAGAGAAAAGTGAGTCACTGGGAGAAAATATTTCCAACATATAAATAAAGGGCTAATCTCCCTAATACATAAATATATATAATATATGATATATAATTTTTTTAAATTCAGAAAAAAAGACTTCAAGTCAACAATATCTACAAAAATATAGAAAAATAACCCTTAAACACATCAAAAGATGCCCAAGTTCACTCATAATAAGAATAATTACAGGTTAAAACTATACTTTTCTTGCCTGTCAATTTGGAAAAAATGCAAAAGTTTAGCAATACATGCTGTTGGTGAAGCCCTGGGGAAAGTCATATATGTTGATGGAAGTTTAAACGGCGCAAACCATGGGGAGAGAAATCTGGCAATATCTAACAAAATTATATGTGCAATATTTACCCTTTTACTCAGCAATCTGATTCTCAGAAATTTACATTGAAGCTAACCCTCAAAAGCAAAGAAACAAAGAAACAATAAACATATGTGCAGGGTTATTCAATACAACAGTATTTGTAGGAGTAAAATAATGGAAACAACCTAAATACCAAATGCATAAAATATTGGTTGAGTAAGCTATTGTACAGTCACACATCTGAGTAGCAATTCAACTGTAAAAAAAGTGGGAACAGCCTCTAAAAATTGCTTTGGAGTTATTTCCAGGATCTTTTTAAGTAAAAATGCAAAGTACAAAATAGAACTATAGAGAGCTACTTTGTATATAAGAAAGGAGGGGAAATAAGAAAGAAGATATATATGTGTATGTGTGTGGGTGTATTTATATGTGTTTATATGTAATGTAATAAGCAAACATACATGTATATATGTAATGTGTATTTATCTATAACTATACATGTTTTAGTATATAATAAGTATATATAGTTGTTTATTTTATGGGGAAAAAAATGGGTAAAACAAGCCATAAGTTAATGAAATTTGATTATCTAATGCAGGTAGGGTAGGAGTGGGAACCGGTAGAGGGGATGAAGAAAGAAATGAGACTTTTCGGAGTATGCATCATTATATAGTTTTGGCTCTTGTTATACATATTAAAAAATAAAAAAATGAAAGCTATGCATATTAAAAAATAAAATGTAATAAATAAGGACAAAATCTCTGAAGTTGAATGCAAATAGAAATAAATGAGCCCTACTGTACAACATATTGATAATGCAATCACACATAACTCAAGCATATACTCTGACTGTGCATACTTAGTGGGATTTGTTCTAATGGCAAAAAAGAACTGCAAAGAAATTTAAGCCTTCCTTGGTGGATGCGTCCTTGGTTGTGGTAATGGTGTAGTCATTGTTGTACTACTTTGTGTGTATTACAGGGCAGAGCAAATGAGTCAACCCTGAATGTTATTAGGGACCCGGCTGCTGCCATGAGAGGAGGAGTTATGAAAGTGGAATGGGAGGAGATGAAGAGCTCTTGGTATTGGATTTGAAGGTTTCAGAATGAACTCATGATTTTAAAATTCATAGTTCTTATCTCTGTTCCATGAAAGAGACTCCAGGAATGAGGAAGGGAAAGTATAATTTGAATCTGGAGTATTTTATTGTCCTAGAAAGCAAGAAAGTGTTCAGTAGCCAAAGGGGACATATAAACTGATTACAGGAGCCAGCCTGAAGAAGTTCCCCCTGGCCAAATTAGGGATGAATTGACATCAGAACGAATAATGATCATAATGCTTTTAACACATGGAATTAAAAAAACAACAACACATGGAATTAAAAAACCAACCAACCAACCAACCAACAGGTCCCATTCAAGATGGTGGAGTAAGACACTTCAGAACTCCACCCACCTACAGAAGCTTTGAACAACCAGAAAGAACTGACCGAAACATTTTCTTCAAAACTCCAGAAAACTGGTAAAGGGCTACAGTAACAGGGTGAATGCCAAATCAAAGAACAGGCTACTTAAAAGCATAGGATTCCATGGCACCCTGGCTGGCCCCTCCC
Organism: Cabassous unicinctus; assembly: GCA_029593785.1. Classification (NCBI taxonomy): domain Eukaryota; kingdom Metazoa; phylum Chordata; class Mammalia; order Cingulata; family Chlamyphoridae; genus Cabassous; species Cabassous unicinctus. The sequence goes on from JAQZBX010004062.1 coordinate 46,990, forward strand.
CACCTTCCACCAGCTCAGTGTGGCGCTGGCCTGCACCCCAAGGGCAGGCCCACCCTTGTGCACATACTGGGAGCATGGATGTAAGGCCCAGTCCATCTACTGGTGGCCTGAGGGACTGTCCCAGAGCTTGGCCTGCTTGTAGGAGGCAGCTCACAGAGCTCACTTACAGAAGGCTGTGGGAGAGCACTTAAGTCTTGCTGCCTGGTTGATGGTTGAGGATATACAGTGTAGTGCCCGGACCATGAGGAAACTATTTCCTAGGATGAAGGGGACATTTGGAACCATGTAAACGGGGTATGTCTAGGGTCACAGGTACATGCACAGATCACCTGTGCAGAAAGAATCAGGGAGGCTCCTTTGCTTAGGCCTGGAGCTATTCCCTCATCTCACTGCGTGGTTGAGCACTCACACAAGTCAGTCTGCAAAGGCTGGGAAAGGTGTTTTCTTCCCTTGTCCCACCTCCCCCACCTCCTACTCCTGCCCCTTCTCCTTTTTCTGCTTCTTCTTTTTTCCCTTCTTTTGTTCGCTTCTGGAAACCAAGGAAAGCCCTGTTATAGTACTAGCTAGATATAAACTTAAGGAACAGATGCCTCAGAGACTAAACTCCAGCAATAAAATTAAAATATCAAAATGTCCAGGTTTCAACAAAAGTTTACAAAACATGAAAAACAAACAAACAAATAAACAAACAAAACCAGGAAGTGGCCCAGGCAAAGGAGAAGATTGAAGCATTAAGAACCATCCATGAGGAGGACCAGACTTGGGACATGCAAGACAAAGACTTTAAAATAATGGTGCTAAATATGCTGAAAGTTCCAAAGGAAAAATGGACAAAGAACTAAAGGAAATCAAGGAAATGATAGATGAACAAAAGAGAATATCAATAGACCTGCCGAGGCGCCGCATGGCGCTCAGGAGCCCGCGCACCGTCATGCCCTAGCAGAAGCACATGTCCTCGCGCGCCTTGGGCAGTCGCTCGCGCAGCTTGCGCAGGAGCCGGTCGAAGCTCTTCTCCCCGGCGTTGCTGTAGATTTTGTCCGAATGAGCGATGCACAGGTCTTCCTGGGCCGCCAGCTCCTTGAAGGCGTCCATTCTGCTCTCCCCGTAGTTCCCTGCACGGAAACAACGGGCAGATGGTGAGGACCCGCGGAACCAAGAGACCGCGCGGTCACGGGGCCAAATCGCCCCTACGTGCGGGTCCCCACCGGGCAGGGGCGCGGCAGGAGGCCGTCTAGTCACCTGCCAGCAGACAGAGCCTATGCTTAGCTCCGGGACAGTGGTTAAATTACCAAAAGCAAAGCGTTTGCGTCTTCAGTCAACCACCATAGTGACCTAATCCAGTCCAATGAAGCCCCAGTGGAGTCATTAACACATCACAAAATCCCCATCTCCCCCGCCCGTGGAAGCGCGCCCTGGAGCAGATGAGGGAGAACACTGCAGCTTGCATGGGAGCACCTCCTCTGACTGCAGACAGGCACAAGGAAGGACATCAGGTGCTGCTTGCTCACCGACAACGCAGGCTCAGGCACCTGCCAGGTCCCTGGATGTTTTTCTGCCACACGAGCACACAGAGGAATCTGCAGCCGCCTGTCTCCATTCCCTGCCACCTGGTCTGCTCTATGCCGCAGCCATCCATGCCTGTGTCCTTTGGGGGTGTCCTGCAATAAGCCAGCCTGCTGCTCCTCTAATTGGAGATCTTCATGAAATGGAGAAGGAAGAGAAGAGACGAGAGGACAAAAAGAGAACAGTGGAAAAACACTGAAGGAGATCCTCATTCTCACAGAAAAACTGCATATTCCATTTGTTTCCCTGTGCAGGAAACAGGTTCAGAAAGGCAGCCCTATTCCGCCTGTCCACTATCTCTAACTGTGGTATCGAATTCACAATCAAAACTGGACAGGGGTGTCTGGAAAAAACAAGTTCAGGAAGAAACAAACAGGAAAAGCACCCAGACACACAGAGTCACACACACTATCCATACATACATGTATGCGTATCTATTATAGACTATATACGCTTCATACACAATATACTATACTTTTATGATAGTGCTCAGTGTTGGCAAAAGTTCATGGAAATGCACAATCATGTACCGCAAATGATAGCGGAAGCTGGTCCCATCTTTCTGTCACCTCTGTGCCTAAAGCTGACTTAGAAATTTAGCTTTTGGAAAATAATGGCATTTCCACCAAGTTTCAGTTACAAGGATCTTCATCATGGCATACAATTGGAAAACATGGTGGAAATGGAAACAACACAAGTTGTGACCAACAATAGGAGATTGATTGAATGATTGTTATGTATTAATAAAAAGGAATACATGCAGCCATTTTCAGTGGTGATGTAAAAGTGTAGTCAATGTCATGGAAAATACATATATGCCATATTGTTAACGGAAAAGGGGGATTAAAAACATTATGCAAATATTAAGTCACATTTTAAAAATGTTTACTTGTATAGGTGCATGTATGCATATACAACCTTTAGATGATTAACCATGAAAATGTTAACAGTGGTTTTCTTTGGATTGATAGAATAATACATAATGATGTTTTCATATTTGTATTACATTTTGAATTACTTTGTTAATAAAGATAAGTTTAAAATTAAAAAAAAAAAAGAGACTATCAATAGAGATGGAAATTATAAAAGTTGCTTAAAAGAGCTGAAGACCACAGTAACAGAAATTAAAAATCCTCTAGAGGGGTTCGAGGTGGCAGAAGAAAGAATCAAAGGACTTGAAAATAAGACAATTGAAATCATTCAGTCTGAGGAGCAGAAAGAAAAAGAAAAGTGAACTGAACCTGAGGGACATTGTTGTGTTGAAAATAGAACAGACTTTAAAAAGAGGTGCAGAGCAAGTTGAGCTAAAGTTGCATTAATGCAGGAGCAGCACCAGAAGAGGTTTCTGCTCAAAAGGTTGAGCTGGAGGAGCAGCTTATATGGCTCCTTGAAACAAAGGGAAGGTGGGGGGAAATGGGGATGGGTATGTGAGCTATGTGTACTATGGCATGAGGGTGATGGGTACCTGAGCTATGTGAACTACAGGATGGGGGTGGTGTGGGATTCAGGCAGGATGTACCAGTTTGTTAATTAGCAACCAGGATGTTGATGTTAGATTATGGTCCTTTGGTGAGACTTTGCTGGTGTTAGCTTGAATTTTTATTACAGTTCTTCCTCCCAGGCTGGGGCAAGTTTTTTTTTTTTTTTTTTTAATCAGTATCACAAAGGATTATTGGTATGTTAGCTTCCTTCAGTTAACCTCTGCTGCTTCTTTATAATTCCCTAGATAAATGGAAGTTCAAGCAAATCATTTATCATTCTAATCTCACATTCCCTCCTTTTGGTCAATGGAGTCCTTTGACTCCTTGAAGACCAAGTATGACTAGTTTGGGGCTCTATAGACTGATACTCTAAAGCTACAGGCGAGAGAAGCAAAAGTCCAGTGGCGTTGAGGTGCTGAGTGATGAAGTTGGTGATGATGTGGATGAAAATAAGTTCAAGGAGAAGGATGATGATTATGATGATCAGTAGCGAGACTAGGGAATACAATCAAGAGGTGTCAGCAGAAATCCCTTAATTGATTCCCATATATCTCTTGTTTGTTGGTTTATGCTGTGCAGCCATTTGGCTTGCTTGAAGATTTCCTGGATGTTGGTCTTGATTTGTCTGGTAGTATTGATCCAAGTATAACAGGATGTGTTGGCAACAGCACAGATGCCTCCTTCTTCTGCCAGTAGGTAATCTAAACCTAATCGATTGTCCATAGTTATGCTGCGAGGGATTGAGAGAGGTAGTTAGTCCTTGCAGGGCTTGCCCTGTTTCTTGAACTATGGCTTCAAGGGTGGCACTGAGGTTGCAGATGACATGTTCTTGGTATCCAAAACCCATCCAGGGGGATAAAAGTATGAGTCAGAGCCCTCTTCCAGTAAGAATTAAACCGATGCCCCTTATATTTCACATGGGAGAGGTAAAGTTATAAGGGTGGAAGTTGGGGTATATTACAGAGTCACTTGTGCATTGTCCACCAGGCTCTGTGTCGGTGAGTAGGCAAGGAAATGCTACAGGCCCTAGAGTGGTATTGCATAGGAAGGCGAAACTTGAGGGGACACAGAAAAGTCTTTGCTCCATGAGGAAATAAGCAAAAGAACAGTGTAAGAGTCATTTTAGTTAGACAATGGGGCTAGGGAAGACAATGTTTGTTACAGTCTAGATAAAGGCAGTGGAGTTAACTGCAGCAAATAGAAGATACAGAGTTAACAAGGGTTCCTAGGACACCAGTCAGGATGTTCTTGCTGTTGGGGGAGAACTATTCATTAGTTAAGAAAAGAGACAAAAGGAATTTTAAAGGTACTCAGCCCACATCCGGAGTCTTGGGAAAGCTGTCTGCATCAGATGCTGGCTGTTTCTGGACCTGGCGGAGCTGCAGGGTCAGGTCTCCGATGGTTTCAGTGGTCCACTTGGGTGACGGCTGCTTTTGAGTTTGATAGGTGAATCCGGGAAATGTACATGGTAGTATAAAGTGTTCAAGGAGCATGATGTATACAACCTACACTCAAACATTCAGAAAATGGACTGATAAATAGATAGGCAATCAGGCAGGTAGAGATAGATAGATAGACAGATGATAGGTAGATAGGTAGATAAGTAGATAGGTCGAAAGAAAGAATAATACAGCAAATGTGGCAAAATGTTGAGGTTGGTGAAACTGAGTATTGGGTTGGGGGTAGGTATATGTTGGAATTTTCTAAATGGGAGTTGTATTATTTTTGTAACTGTCTTGTAAGTTTGAAAGTATTTCAAAACTAAAGGTTTAAAAACAAACAAACAGAAAAACAAGCAAACAAAACAAAATGAATGGGGAGGATAAGGAAGAGTTCTTTTTTAGAGAAGAATGCTAGCTGATAAATGTAGAAGAAATGATAGAAAATAACCATTTTGTTACCATCAAAGTAATAATTGGTTCAGGCAAGTATCATAAATGGATAATAAAATTATTGAGTGAAATGTTGTTGAGTAATAAGACATTTACACAGTCTTAAAGTTTACCTCACAAATTATTAATTGTAAAGAGGAAAATGTAGCTCCAAATTGGAAAACTCTTGTGGAACCATCTGTCTTAGTTTGCCAGGGCTGCTATAACAAATACCACCAAATAGGCTGGCATAAACTACAGGAACCATAAGATGGGTTTTGATAGAATTTGAGTCAATGAATCAATGAACCCATTTGAAAGCACAATTTCTTGCGAGATCTTTTTTCTTGAGAAAATTTTGAACATTAGTATGCCAATAGAGAAAACTTTGCAACCAATGAAAACTTGTAGGAATTTTAGCCTTCTTCATTTTTAGGATAATTTCAAAGAGGCAGTCTTTTGCCTAAAACTATATATTTCATTTATTTATTCATCCCCTAGCATATACTGTCCATCTACTTTAGGCAAAAAATATTTGCCAGAATTGAAGATTAAAAAGTTATCCAGTCTCTGCTTCAAAATCCAGTGAGGCAGATATGGTAAAACAACAGTTAAATATAATGCTGTAGGAACCCAGAGGAGAAAAATAACCTTAGTCATGGGGATTTCACTAAGCTTCAGAGAAGAGTTGATGCAGCACCCTGCAAATATCCTTCATGACACTTATTCATGATTGTGTTAATGGAGTAATTTGTGAGATTATTGGATTACCGTTCATCTACCCATTAGTTATTGAGTATCATGAAAGCAAAGACCAGGTCTGTTTTGTTTACCACTGTACATCCAGCATAGTGCTTAACATATATTGAACTCTCAATAAGTATTTGTTGAACGAGTAATTGAGTGGTTTCAGACCTAAAGGATGAGTATTTCATCAGATTGATAAACAACATTGGGGCTTTTATACTCAGAAGAAATGGTATGTAAATGGCACAGAGGCATGAATGAGTAGGCAATGTTTAGAGAAGGGTGAGTTGAGTCTAGGATGCCTGAGGATCAATGAAAAGCTAGAAAGATGAGCTGCAGGCAGCTTGTGAATCCTTTGTATGCCTTACTAAGGAGTCTGGACTACATTTTGTAGGCAGTGGGGACTCAAAGAAAGATTTGTGCTAAGAGTTTGTTTCTTCAAATGATGTCAGCAACATGGAGAAATAGCTTTGATGAAGAAGGAACTGGTAACAGAGAGGATATTTAGAAGTGTGGTCATAAGATGATAAGGATGGAGAAATTGAAGACACTTTCCTAAATATCTCTGAATTCTAAGTGGGATTTGAGGTTCATTTGGATATGGACAATGAAAAAGAGTGGACATGAAAATAATGTTGAGACATCTAATTTGAACGAATGAATGGTGCCATTCAGTAGAAAAATGTTCATACTCAGTTGAGATGACTGTAGGACCTTTATGAGCAAATCTTAATCAGGCCTTTGGAAAGGTTTGTCTAGAACTCAGCTACCTATTTAGAAATAGAAATCCCAATTTAAGAGATAATAGCTGAAGCCGTGGTGGGGGATGAAATTTCTCAAGAGAGTAGAGAATGGAACTTTTGAGTCTTGGGGAGGCAAATATGATTCTAGTCCCAGCATCTTCTTACAGTCCTCTTGCCCACTGTTTAATCCCATATCATCGCTACAGCCCAATCAAAACCGTTTCAAACCACCACCCCTTTCAGGAAGACTGGATGAAGACTTATCTTCCTTCAGTCTTCTATCTCTCAAATAAGCTGGTCCTATAAAAAGCAGGAAAGGAAAATATACAGCTACATTCTCCATGGAGGCACACTGCACCTCTCTTCAAGAGCTTTCTGATGGCCACTTTAAATGCATTCTTTTTTGTAGCCAATCTTGGAACACTCTTTCTGTCCTAAACAGGACTGAAAAACAGTTTGACACCATCCTATGTGAAGACCATTATGAAATGAGTTGGATCCCCATCAAATACATTTCTCATGAAACCAAAGGGCCTATGCATGGCCAAAGTGTGGCCTAGGAGGAGGGGAAAATTGGATATGGTCTGCAAATTCACCATGTTTCAAAAAACAATCATTAAGGTACCACTTACCCAGGCCCTTTATGAAAATTTCATAAGGCATTAAACAAAGCTAGTCATCATCAAGTTATTTCCCTGTTCCACTTGCATCAACTTAACACACATGTTCTTAACAATTATGCTTGGATTGTTGGTGAATATCCAGGCCCTTTAATGTCCCAATGCTGCTGGAATCCCAGAGTCTCCTCTCCACCTGGTGAGGCAAGTGTGTAAGACAATGCCCATCATTTAGGTAATGGGGTCAAACCAGTTTATTTTCTATTCTGTAAATGGTCAGCAGTTTCTGAGTGGGGGTTTACTGCTCTGTATTTGTCAAAAAAGGCTTTGGTCGATGAAGGCTGGGAGTGTAGTCTGTTGGTCCATGGGTGTCTAGGACTCCCACTGGTTTACTGGACCAGCCAACCACTCTCTACCCGTATGTTGCTGTCAGGGGCTCATGAAGAAACTAGGCTCCAGGCTGAGCTGCAGAAGGTAAGTTTCTGCCTTCAGTGGTGGTGGTGGTGGTGGTGGGGCATCTGAACAGATCAGGACCACTTGGCTTCTCCTACCATTTACCCATATGGGTGGGTATGTTAGTGATGCCAGCATAGATGGTGGTGGCAAGATTTGCTCATTTCCTGGGCTCCTGGGCAAAATTGTCAAGTTTCTCCTTATGCAGAATCTCTCTCCCCCCTGGCCATTTTCCTCTGCCCTGGCTTCCTACTCTCATTTGGCATGCTGACTTACTGGACACTCAACATTTAGCACCCACCTGAATTTGCTTTCCCAGCATGCCATGTTCTAGACATTTTCCCTTTACTTCTAGCCATTAAAATATACTTATCTTGGGTCTGTCACATCATAAAGAAAATCTGATACACTAATATATACCAAGATGAGAATCACTGAAAAAGATTACTGTTATTTCTTCTTGGTAACATATTTGATTTTTAATAGTAACTGTCAGTCTTTAACTCAAAGAGCAACTGATGAAAATTCTAGGCAAAAAAGCAACCAATGAAAATTCCATGCAAAACAGCAATATTTGTGAGCCAGATATTTTATAGCTTCCATTTGATACTTCCCACTCTGTGCCAACTCTACACTAGGCACATTATATTCATCAGTCCATTCAGTCCTCATGACAACCATGTGAAGAATTTATTAATCCTACTTTATGGATGATAAACCTGGTGATCATAAAGATGAGGGGGTGCAGGTAGTAAAATGCAGAGCTGTGATTTGAACCCAGGTCAATTTGATTTAAAAGCCTTAATAACCCCTCCTCTCTTAAATCCCCTAGCCGGGGGCAATTCAGACAAACAACTCATGTCAGAGACAATGTGGTGGAAATTCAACCCATCCCCCTTTTATTTTAGTCAGAAAGTTTCTTCTGAGTCAGGGATTTCCTTCTTTAATATAATTTTAATTCTCCTTCTGAAGTTCACATTATTATTTTTTCCATTTTGGGACTGAATTGACAAGAGAAACCCAGGACTTTCTCTTTAGGCAGTCTATGTTGCTACAGAGACCAGGGAGAAACATTCAAAGCCGCTGTTCCACTGGAAATTGTTACTTTCACAAGACTTGAAATTAATGAATGTTTAATAGTTAGGTAGCCCAGAGCAGAGCTTTGGATGAAATGAAGGGGCATAAATAGCACAGTGGACTCAACGAAAAGGTGGAAAAACACCCTTAAACCCTGCTTTTCTCCACCATATGTTGTATGTTATGGGACTCAGGGGAAAGACATAGTGTGCCTTGAGGGGTGTGGGGGAAATGTGAGCTCCAGGAGTGATATTTATGAGCGCTCTGATCTTAATGAAACACCAGGTTGAAAATGTGATGGGCACGCGTCAGGAAATTTTAATTCTTGGCTTATGCTGCAGGGAGAACATCAAGCTCCTGATTTTCTGTGAATGGGTTATCTGTGAACAGGTCAGGACCACCTGGCTTCTCCCACCATTTATCCAGTTGGGCAAGAAACCAGGGCCAGGTGGGCTACATACAGGTTGTTCTCTGCCTCTGTCTTCCACATGTTGGTGAGATTTAGGCCCAGGCAGAGAAGAGATTAAATGCTTAAACTTATCTGTGATTTTTAGAGACAAATCAAAAGCCAAATATGGATAATAATTACTTGCATGTTAATTATGACTCTTTTTTCATCTACCAGTGACTGATGTAGGTAATAGAGTTGGCCCAAAGAAGTTTCAATTTCCACATTGGGATTGAAGTATTACAAAGATCCACCTCTTGGTAAGCATATGGGTTGTGTGTATTTTGATCATATTCTGCAAATCTCATAATCCATGCCACCAGTGTATAAGTTATTTTGCTCTCTATGCCGTTACAGGATTCTATTTCCTGTTATTTTTCTCTTTTCCTTCCTTCTCCACTAGGTTTTCCAAATGAACAGTATCTCCTACTCATTTAGACTGTAGCAGAGGGAAGGAGAGAGATCCCCAGAGACCCAGAAAGGGAAGGGCTAGCCCCTGGTGAAGACCCAATGCCAGAGACCTACACAGCATTCACCACAAAGCAGGAGTTGGATCTCAATCCATATTTGTTGACTTTTCACAAAATGGTGTTCCTTGGTCTCCAGGTTATTGGCAAGAACTAAATATAAGGTGTGGCAATGTGTCTGACCAAGGTTAGTATTTGTTGGCTGTGGTGAAATCTGAGGGCTAAATCGAACTCCCATCTTGTTCCCTTGACTAAAGCCACTGAACATTGTTCCTCATTGTGGTTTCTGAGATTCATAGAAATGTAAGCTCTAAGTGGTTTATTACACAAGGTTCAGAAGGCTCATGGGCATCCAACAGTTCCCACCAAGTTGGATTTTGATGGGTTAAGTGTAAATGAATTGGAGAACATAAGGCTTAAATTTCCTTTCCAATACACATGGGCTTTAGATGAAGGGAAAAAAGGTGCTTGGGGCACAATGAATTTATTTGCCAAACCCCAAACATTCAAAAAATAGTTCAAGATGTCTCAGGAAATCCAGCCAGCTGCCCAATCCCCCCTCTCCCTGGGAGTGATTTGACTACATATGCATACTGATAGGTGCACAGAGATTGATGCTCCACCTTCTGGAATCCAAGCTTTAAATCTTCTTATCTCCTGTACAGATCCCAAATAAAGTTTTACAATTCCTTTTCCCAAAATATGATACAAAACTTCCTCAGAGACCCATCACCCCTCATCAATTGTCTACTCAAATGCATGCCCCCATGAAGTGGAAGAAATTTTATATCTACCAGGAACCAATGACTCAGACATTTAAGTCAAAAACATTTACTTTGTCCTCTGTTTGCATGGGATAGCATATTAATGAATATTTGTTGGTTTGTGGTAAAAACAACAAATGGTTATAATAATGTGGCTCCGTTTTCCCTGGAGTCTAAATAAATTGGATTCTAAAGCCCAGAAAGACAGAAAGATAGGGGAACAAGGCTATGTCAGGGGGCAGCCTCAGGAATCTGGGGATGAAGTAATGGGAAAAACGGTAAGAGACTGAGAAACTAGAGGGAGTGTGAAGTCCCAAGAAAACTTTGTTGAAGGAGCGGATGTGGCTCAAGCAGTTGCGCACCTGCCTCCCACACGGGAGGTCCCAGGTTTGGTTCCCAGTGCCTCCTAAAGAAAACAAAAACAAAACAAGGAGCAGACAATGAGCAGGCATCAAGCAAAAACAACAAACAGACAATGAGCAAAACCAAATGAGCAGGGAGCGGATGTGGCTCAAGCAGTTGAGCACCCGCCTCCCACTTGGGAGGTTCTGGGTTCAGTTCTCCATGCCTCCTAAAGGAAAAAAAAACAAACAGACAACAAGCAGACAATGAGCAAAACAAACAATGAGCAGATAATGAATGCAAACAATGAGCAAAAACAGATGAGGGAGCCATCTCTGGGGTGGGGGCGCACAAACAGACAAACAGAAACTTTGCTGAATCTGCTTGTCCTGCGGCAACCAGACAGGAGCAAATGACTCCACCAATCTGATTTGTTTTGGCCAATTTGTCTGATGAAAAGTAAGAATGGGAATTTATTGTTCTTCATTGCAGGTGGATTGTCTTAGGTTAAACTTGGTGTTTTGCGCATAAGGTGTTGGAAGAGTTTAGATATAGAGTAGGTATGAGGGATGATGGAAGGAGAAGATACTTCCAAATTATAATATTATTACTGGGCACATAATTGACATTGCAAGAGATGGAGAAAGAGGATGATGTGATGATGGACAAAGCTGATGTCTTGAAGAACAGTTTCAGCACTGCAGATTTGTTTTGGAGTTGTACTCATACTGGTGCTAGTTTAAAAGCTGTTTTAATTTAAACCACATAAATAGATGAAACTGTCCTAAATTTCTATCTAGTTTCTAAGGAAAGTACAACTCCCTTGCTATGATTATGGCCATACAGATATTAGCCCAGGGAGCTAAAAATTTTTTTAAAAGTCTCTCCCTGACTTCCTGCCTCCCCTGGGTTATTATTCCCCTTTGTGTCTTGAGATTTCCTTTATCTTCATGCATTCACTGAAATGAAACTATGTTCCTTTATGTCATTTTTATTTTTATTTTTTATTTATTCTCCCCCACCTCATTGTTTGCACTTGCAGTCTGCTCTCTGTTTCTGCTCGTCTTCTTTTTAAGAGGCACCAGGAACCGAACCCAAGACTTCCCATGTGGGAGGGAGGAGCCCAATTGCTTGAGCCACATCTTCTTCCTGTTTTCTGCATTTCTTACTATGTTTCTGCATTGTGTCTCCTCGTTGCGTCATCTTTTATCATCATCTTGTTACATCAGCTCGCTGTGCTAGCCTGTCATGTCAGCTCGCTGTCTTGCTCATCTTCTTTAGGAGGCACCGGGAACCGAACCTGGGACCTCCCATGTGGTAGGTGGGCACCCAAATGCTTGAACCACGTCTGCTTCCCTGTAATTTTAATAACATGACAAAACATTCATATTAGATCTTCATCTCCAAATTCCCATAAAATCTGTTATATATACAGAGTGTTTGAGAATATTTCTATGTAGCTAATATTCAAGTCTAAGCCTTATTTTGTAGATCAAAGATTCAACCACAACTTTCAAATGATGTCTTCAAAAAGACCTGATTATATTCCTTGATGAGATGCCATTTTCCTCCTGGGCCCCTCTCGAGAGGAGGAAAAGGAGTGGGTTTGCCATTATTCCTGTTATAGAAATTAAAGAAGAGGGTTCTATATCAACCCAAGTGACCCTGTGGTTAAAGGGTTAAGTAAAAAGAAGGACTGGAGAAATCGGAGGAGATCAAATAAAAAGAGACCTGGGAAAGAGTAATATGGAAGGTTTGGATGGACTAACTTTCAAGAAGGAGGTGAGCACCAGGACAACAAGTATTTTGACCAATAACATGAGAGAAATAAGACTCTCAAGTCTTACTTGGATGTACAAGTGGCTGAGAGTTGATGCCACATGTTGCTTTCCACCTGGAGAGGACGAAATTGTGGTGTAGTAAGTGAACATCCATAGAACTCAGAGTTGGAGAATGAGTGTTACCGTCATCTGTTTTCTGCATAGTAAAACTGACCATTGAATTGTCAGGTTGGTGAATGATACCAAACTAAGAGTTGGGAAAAAAGAAGCCATAACAGGAACAGAAGACACAATTATAAAAGTGGTGAGAACTAAGAAAAAGAGCAAGAAATTGTAGTCCATATGAAGTGGAAAATAATCAAACTAAGTTCTTCATGGATACCCGATTCTCCTCATTCAATCAATGTGCATTGACAACACATTTTTTAAGTCCCAAGAGTGGACCAGAAGTTGTGGTAGGTACTTTCAAATATGATGTTTTATCTCATGCCCCCAAGAAGCCTATGAAAAAGGTATTATTACTTTTCCAATTGACAGCAGAGGAAGCTGAAACTCTGAAAGTATGTGACTTTCCAGGATAACACAAATCATGGGTATCAGAGCTGAATGGGAATGTGGAGTTTATGGCTTCAAATGCCATGTTTCTCTGCTACACACCACTTCCTCAATTTTATCAGAAGCTCATTGCTGAGAATAATGGGCCTTTAAAGAACAGAGAGTGAGAGAGTCAGTACACTTTTCCTTTAGCTGTTCAGGGCTGTTGATTCTCTCAAGACCATTATTTCTAAGTTCATTGCTGGTTCTCATACTGTCTGTGTACCCACAGACAAATTGCATAGCAGTTGAGAGCTGTTTCCTAGACTGTAAAAGGAAAGAACTGAGCTACATCTTGAGCCTTTGACTCTGACACTCATGTCTGCAAGGAGCTCCAGAGTTATTCCTTGTCCACCAACTTTGGGTCTGCGGCGTTGCAGAAGGAAGAAACTAGAAGGAAAAGGACAGGAGAACAGAGCTGTCCCTGGGATAACAGGGCAGTTACTATTTTGGTGAAGCCTGCTTCTGAACTCATCTTGATTCCTTGCTGCCTTCCCCAGTTCCCTATCTCCTATTGTGAGTCCACAACCAGAGGGCCTGTTTCTCAGTTACCACTCAGCTAATTCCCCCAAAAGTTAGTCAAAATGTTACCTTTTCCCTACAGTATTTACTCTTAAATAGTTGACTCTATTTAAGTAGAGGTTAAAGATGAAAACATCATAATAATAAGCCAATGGATATTTAAAATGCCAGTTTCACCGCTGTGTTTAAGAATGTATGTTGCAAGAGTTCTGGCAAGATGTCATTGGCTTAGGTGTGCACTCTCCAGCCTTTGCAAAAAACGGCTGAGAAGATGCAAAATCTTACCAAGGTGAGCTGTTTTGGGAACCCACAGAGCAGGAGGCTTCAGAGCATCGATCTGGAGGGAACTAGATAAAGAGATAAAGAGTCCAAGGGAAACCCATGAGTTTTTCGCCCCTGTGGCTGGAAACAGGGTGGCTAAGGCCCACCTTCAAAGCAAAAAGCCTCCATGAACCCCCTGACTCCCACCAGCCACCAAGTGGGAGGGCACGTTCTCTGGTAGGAAGAGGGTTCTGGTGAAGGGTGGAGAGGGTGTGGGTTTGGTTACCTGGGCCCCCTTTGAGCTTCAGGGAGCATACCTGCTTCAGGGAGCATACCCGCCAGCACCAAGATGCCCCCAGGAAAAGGGGAGAGGGGAATCTGCCCAGGCAGCCCGCTGCACCCAGTCACCTTGGGAGAGAGGAACTTGGGCAGGGAGAGGGTGGAGACAGGCAATTGACTAGTCCAGTGCTGAAAACAATCAAAATTCCAACTCCCCTAAGGGAGGCAGGTGGTAGAAACCTCAAAAAGCTTCAAAGGGCCTGTTTAGGGTACCCTGGAAGGAGGAGGGGTCTGGAAGAGGGTCGAGAGTGGTTTCTTTGTGGTGAATTTGGTTACCACGTTCCCCTTTGAATCTCAGAAGGGACCTCAACTGGAAAAGGAGAGGGGAGGTGGGATCCACTCACACAAGCTGTCATGCCCAGCTGCCCTGGGAGAGAAAGCAATTAGAATAATAAAGGGGCGGGGACAGACAGGCACCTAATCAGCAAGACTCTGGCCAACTGCAAAGATTCTAACCTGCCCCAGGGAAAGTGGGCAGATAGCTTTCTGAAAGGCTAACTAGCCCAAAGGAAAGTTTAGCTCAGTGGAGGAGTTCCTGCCTTGAGTATATAAGGTCCCTGTTTTGATTCCCGGCCCTTCTTAGGGATCCACTGGGTTATCAGACATCCAGCTGATACTTTAGGACAGGGAATATATAGACATTCTTTTTATTAGGTTTTCTTGGGTCTTTTATTTTTCTCAAAAAATTTCCTTTTTTAATTTAACTTAGTTTACTTGCTAAACCCCGGTTCAAAACCTGCCGAGGGCTGGCTGCAGGGTAATTGATTGATGAACACTGGCAGCCTGAGAAGCTCCTTAGGGGCCTAATAGAGAAAGCTGTTTTTCCATGACTTTTGTTTGTTTGCGTGTTTCTTTTTTTTTCTTTTTTATTCTTTTTCTTCCCCTCTCCCCCCTTTTTTAATCAGGTGCTGCTGTCTTGTTTCTTCTTTGTTGTGTTTCCTCTTCCTTTGTTTCCCTTTTTTTGTTTACCAATTTTGTCTACCTATGCTATTTCTTTTCCTTCCTTCATCTTTCTATCTTCTGCTTTCTGTTTT
>JAQZBX010004063.1:0-34667 GCA_029593785.1 Cabassous unicinctus
ACTACAAGTGTTGGAGAGGATGTGGAGAGATAGGAACACTTCTTCACTGTTGGTGGGAATGCAAAATGGTACAACCACTATGGAGGACTGTTTGGCAGTTCCTAAAGAAGTTGAATATAGACTTGCCATGTGACCCTGCAATACCACTACTGGGTATATACCCAGAAGAACTGAGAGCAGTGACACGAACAGACATCTGGCACACCGATGTTCATAGCAACATTATTCACCATTGCCAAAAGTTGGAAGCAACCCAGGTGCCCATCAACAGATGAATGGATAAAGAAACTGTGGTCTATTTACACAATGGAATATTATGCAGCTGTAAGAAGAAATGAAGTCGTAAAGCATATGGCAACATGGATGAATCTGGAGGACATTATGCTGAGTGAAGCAAGCCCCAGACACAAAAGGACAAATACTGTATGAATGCATTACTATGAACTAAATATATTGTGTAGCATTTTGTTTGATCCACACACAAAAATTTTTTTATATGTATCCATTAGATTTAATGGAGAAATGTATATATTTATTCATCTGTGTTTATTTTTTAGTTTTTAATTGTTTATATTTTCGATTATTAAATGTACAAATAAAGTTAAGGAAAAAAAAAAAAAGACTATCAAGGGGGTGAAAAGGCAGCAGACTCAATGGGAGAAAATACTTGACAATCACATATCCGGTAAGAGTTTAATATCCATGATATATAAAGAGACCCCACAACTCAACAATAAAAAGACAAACAACCCAATTAAAAAATGGGCAAGACTTGTGTAGCAGTTTGATATTATTGATGAATTCCAAAAAGGATAGTGATTATATTTGTAAACTGGTCTGCTCCTCTGAGTGTGAGAGCTTTGAATGCATTAGATTCAGCTGACATGTCTTGGTTAAATTATCTGTTAAGATTAGGGCTTTGATTTAACCACATCATTAGGGCATGACTCAGGGTTGAGTCCCTGCAGCCCTGGTGGGCTGATATAAACCAACACTCACTCAAGAAAACACACAGGAAGAGAGAGAGCAACATATACACCGAATAGGAGAGAACATGGTCATTTCAGTCCTGCCACATGACAGAAAGGAGAAGGCTCAAACAGCTAAAGCCCCAGGAAGAGAGACAAGCCCTATGCTAGCCTACAGCTGAGATCGAAAGAAGGAAGGAGAGACCAGGCCGAGCTCGCCCACCATCTTGCTTCAACACCTGGTAACAGACTTTGGTGAGAAAGTACCTCTTATGGTACCTTGAGTGGGACTCTTTAGGGCCTTGTAACTGTAGGCTTTTACCCCAAATAAATATCCTTTATAAAAGCCAACAGATTTCTGGTACTTTGTATCAGCACCCCTTTGGCTGGCTAATACAACTTGAATAGACATTTGTCCAAAGAAGAAATACAAATAGCGAAAAAACACATGAAAAAATGTTCAACATCACTAGTGATTAGGGAAATTCAAATCAAAGCTACAGTGAGATGTCATTTTACTCCTATTAGAATGGCCACTTAAAAAAACGGAAAACTACAAGTGTTAGAGAGGAAGGGGAAAGATAGGAACGTTTATTAACTGTTTGTGGGAATGTAGAATGGTACTGGCATTGTGGAAGGCTGTTTGGCAGTTCCTAAGGAAGTTAAATATAGATCTGCCATGTGACCCAGCAATACCACTACTAGGTATATACCCCGAAGAACTGAGAGCAGTGACACAAACATACACCTGCACACCAATGTCCATAGTGGCGTTATTCACAATTACCAAAAGATGGAAACAACCCAGGTGTCCATCAACCGATGAATGGATACGGAAATTGTGGTAAATAGATGTGACATTCAGCTGCAATAAAGTTGTGAAGCATATGATAACATGGATGAACCTGGAGGATGCTATGTTGAGTGACGCAAGCCAGATACAAAAGGACAAATATTGTATGATTTCACTATTATGAATTAAATATAATAGCAAATTCATGGAGTTAATAACTAGAATATAGGTCACCAGAAAATATATTGAGGTTAGAGAATGGAGAGCTGAGGTTTAATCTGTACAGAATTGGTAAAAAGTTGTTAGTAAATGTTTGGAAATGAATAGAAATGGTGAAGGCAGTGCGGGTTATAGACAGTATGGAGAGTGGTTGAAAGGGAAGTCGAAGGCCCTGTATATCACTACAGGGAAAGCTAAAAAATGAAGCTTGGGACTACAGCATAGAGAACCCTCACATGAAAAATGACTATGGGTCATACTGCATATATAAAACTCTTTTTCTCTGAAACAGACAAATGTACATTAATGTTACGAAATGTTAATATCAGGGTGATATTTGGGCAAAAATATAACCAATACACACTATGGATAGTAGTGTATAGTAATATATTAATAATCTTCCATCAATGGTTAAAAAAAAAAGGAAATATGCTAAGTGAATGAAACTAGACAAAAGGTACTATATATTGTTTGACTCCATCTACACAAAATACAAATAACAAATAAATTACAGAGATGGAAATAGAATAGTAGTTATGTAGGGCAGGGGAAAGAGAGAGAGATTGAGAGGTGACTACTAAGGGGTAGAGTTTTTCTGTTTGATTATTATTATTATTGTAGTAATGAAAATACTCTAATATTGATTAAAGTGATTAATGCACAGCTCTGTGATTATACCAAATACCACTAATTGTACTTTGGATGGATTGTATACTTTATGAATACGTTTTAATAAAATCGCTATATTTTTTAAAGATGACAGTTTTTTGTCAATTTTAAATCTGACCAACCTAATTTAAAGAATCATTTATTTTACCTTGATTTTTAAAAAGTTTAAAGAGGTCCATTACAAACATAAATGAATATACAATGATAGATAGGAACACAGTATTCAGCTTCAAAGATAAACTCTCTAAGATGGAAAAAGGAAACATTCACTAATGAAGTACTTCTTTACCTGTAGTTGGTGATCCAGAGTGAGATAAGCCATTGGGATAGAGTTATCCGATCCATTGGTATCTGGAATTCAAGCATATATTTTGTTTATTCTCTGTCAGAAATACTTAAAAACATAGAAAGCATGCATGAGGAATTGGTATATAATTTTTCCTAAGGTAAATAACTTGTGAAATAAAAGTAATTATTACTAATAATGAAGAAAGATTAAAGCATTAGGTGATAAGAAGTCTTTTTTTTTTTTTTGAGGTACGAGGGCTGGGGATTGAACCCAGGACCTCCTATGCAGGAAAACTGGCACTCAACCACTGAGCCACATTGGCCCCCCCAAGTTGGTTTATTCGTTTGTTTGTTTTTAGGAGGCACTGGGGACCGAACCTGGGACCTCCCATGTGGGAAGCAGGCGCTCAACCTCTTGAGCCACATCTGCTTCCCAAGAAAAGTCTATTTTTGAAAGGTAAACAGTAGATAGCTAGTTACCAGAAATTTGAATACAATCATATTCTCATACTTAAAATTTAAGCTGCCTCTCAACTGAATAGAATCTAATATAATAGCACTTATAAGCCCTTGTTTAATTAAAAACAAAAATAGTGACATGGGAACAACATATTTAAAATTCTGTCTTAACTGATCCTACCTAAGAAAACCCCATTTTCCCTTCTTTTCTTTATCATGCTAGGCTTACTATCAAGTTGTGTCAACTGTGTCAACAGCAGTGTTTCTTAATGGGGAAAGGGAGAAAGTAAGAGACACATTCTCTTCCAGTGGACCATTTTAAATTGATACACAATCTAATGTGATCTTCCCACCCTGATCCTGCCCCTTTCAATGAGAATCACTGCAGAAAATGAGCGATGTCATTGATGGGAGTATATTACACATATGGACAGTATGGAAACAAAGAAGAGGTTTAGAAACTCTCGATTACATTGGCTCAATGTAATGCCAAATAAAAGTTAAATTGATTAATTCAAATAACCAGCCAACCTTATCAAACTATTTGGACAGTGGTTATGCTTGTATATCAAAAGAAGTAAAAATGCCAAAGCCACGTGCATCAAGAGCATGGGATGGTCTCATCCCAACAGTAATATTTAGGTAAAACAGTTCCAGAAGTAAGCAGAATTATTGTGAAGTAAATTTCAGAAGTAGCTGCTTTCCATTGTGAGTATAGAATAAATGACTTATATGAGTGAGTTGTTCAGTCCTTTTTTGGACAAATTCTTTTAGGGAGTGGTACAGATAAAGGCAAGATCAGGATGGGAGCCGAGGCAGTATATTCAAGCCAATAAAAAAACCAAGACAGCTTGATGGTTCAGTAACCTACTAATTTATTGCTGACCGATACTCTAGTTTGTGTGTGTGTTTTAAAGTCATTGGGAATGCTTTCAAATAATTCCAAAAGCCAAGCTAAAACGGACGAAATGAGATAATGTATGTAAGAAACAGCACCAGTGCTGACACGTGGTAAACACTCACCATATGGTCATGATGGCTATCATTATTGTTATTATTACTAATACTAAATGTGAATTAGAAAGGAAGGGCAATTTTAAATAATCAAATTTGTATTTCCGATTGAAAAAGTAATGTTTATGAGACACTAAAGTGCAACAGAGAAAGTATTGCCTGGTAAAGCTTTAGGGTACTTACCCTAAAATCATATATATTAACACAAATGTTTTCCGCAAGGCTAAACAAGAAATACACTTAGTTTGTTATCTCTGATCAACCTTCTCCACTCCCAACAGTAGTCAAACTATGCTCCCAAGGAACACTGCTTTCCACAAAACTAAAATTGATTAAAAATGATTTCTTGCTGACTTTATAGGAAAAATTAATGAAGTGCCTCAAATGATTTCCCTCAATTTAACATTTCCACTTCTATTACGCTTTCCTAAACCTTTGCTATATCTTACATATATTTGTATTTGATATGTATTTTAGAATTAAGTATAATATACCAATGTTTCACAGTACTCTGGGGATGGGAAAAAAATCCAAGGATTCTGCTGTTCAAAGTCCTTCCACGGAGAGGAACTTAAGGGCCTTTATTGAATTTCATCTTTTCTCTAAAATCAAGAAGTGGGATTTCACTTTCTCAGTTATACCTAAATTGAAGTCTAGCTTTTAGTATCTAATACCAATAATTGGCCCCAAGATAGCAAGTTTATTCCATGAAAGTTTTTTTTTGTAAAGTTTCAATTGCTGATCAAATCTAATCTCTTCCCCTGAATGTGAAGGCACATCCTCATCTAGTTAAATTAGGTGAAATCTCTTCTCTGGTCCACAAAACACAACACTTATTACCATCTCATAGTCTTCAAGTATGCATTCCCTTCACATGGAATGCCTTCTTCTCCCCTCTGCTTTATGAGTAAAGACCAAGTCTCACTGTTTTGTAGAAGTCATGGATTATGCCTGGTCTTATATTACTGATTTCTCTTTTAATTATTAGAACATTCAGCTTGTACTGCAAGTGTATTACTTTATTACAGAAAGCATGATGAGCTTATTTTTAATGCAATCTAATTTGATCACAAGCAATGGGCTATGCTTTATACTTCTATATCTTTGTAAAGTACTAAGCATGGGAAAAACTCCTTTATGAGGTTTTTCCTCCCTCTGTGGCTCCCTCTATTGGATCTAAGTATCTCTCTCATTATATCCTCTTAGGTATATATGTCTTTCCTTAACGTCACTATATTAGAAATTAAAAAGGAAGAGCACTCATATTCTGCTATAATTATTAAATTAAATCTTTGTCTATTTTTCTCTGAAAATAGAAAGCTCTTCTCTTTTAAATTAAAAAAATTAATCTAATTAGGTTGTTTTAATTTATGTATATACACTCTTAATTTATTCCTGAACCAGTGAGCCTTCAAAAGAAGTCTTTACCTATCTCTTCCCAGTGATTTATTCTATTAGCTTGATTATCAATACTTTTCTTAGAAATAGTGCAAAGTTGGACTTAATTAATTGTAAAGCTAAATCAAAGGCCAATTATTACAATTGTATTCAAATTATTTAAAATTGATAACCATGCATTTGCAATGTATTTCAAGGCAGAGACAAAATTCAATTGACATTGTTGCAAGAGCCTAGGTAAAATTTCTAATTATTGGTATTTTGTGACATTTTAGGGGCCAGAAAGAAAAAAATAAGATGGGGTAGGAAGGCTGGGAGAATACATGAAGTGAAATACAGCTGGGTGTTGTTGCCTAACCTTAGTGAGAGGTATTTCAAAAGATTTTGATTTTGCTCTCACGAATTCACAACCTGCTACATGTTAACAGGCATGTCTAGATTAGTCTCGAGTGAAGCTAGAAGGCTCTGCCATGTTGAGTGTCAGATCCAGACAAATGTTGTATGGTCTTGGAGAGTATTCCCTCAAGAGAGGGTTCAGGAACCAAAAAAGAGTGATATCTAAATGTTAATGATAAAAATCTGGCAAGAGCATTTCTCTCTCTAACACAGGAGTGAAACATGTCTCTGGGGAATTCTGCACATGTGCAGAATGGTGAATGTCCTGGACAAACCAGGTTGGGCTGTCCTAGGGGAGAAACTTGAGTTTTTGTCACCACTAAATTTGAACTTTCTAAAACTAGAGAGTACACACTGGCTAAACATAGTTTTATCTTACATGACACAGAGAAAAACCACCCAGTTAATTTTAAAAATTAAATTATAAACTTGACTAAACCATGCCAAATATCTATAAATAGATTTAAGCAGTACTTTAGTTGGGTAAAGACACAAAGCTGACTTTGGAATTTCAATTTAATTGCCACTATTAATAACACAGTTGATCTTACGTGAAATCCCAAATGGTTATATTTCCAAGGTCTAAGAAATCATCTTTTCAAATCTGACTTAATAACACAGAAACAATAATTTCTACAGGAGTATACTGCTGAGCATGTATCAAGGTATTTTCTTAATAATATGGAAAAGTTAAATGACTTAAACACATGATTTCCTGTTTGTCTATAATAAAACTATCCCATCACTATCTTTGGACAGACAGATTTTAATACTAATATTGTGACCAGTTAAGTTATTAATGTTGGGGAGTTTTAATAATTCTTTTACAAGCTTCTTTATATCTATTTGATAGAATTTTTGTTTGTTTGTTTTTTATGGAGGTACCAAGAATTGAACCTGGGAAACTGTACATGGGAAGCAGGCACTCAACCACTGAGCTACTTCTACTCCCCTATTTTTATAACTGAAATGAAGTCCCCCTGTCAGTTAGAAAGGATTCAAAGCACTCAAATGTCAGCATTTTATTTTCCTCTCTAAGGTACATAATTAACTTGCGTCTTTAAAAAATAAGACTGAGATGATGATGATGATGATGACTTTTACCATTTTGTTTATTTTAGTTATGCAAAAAAAATAATGAATTTTTACTACTATCATCCAGAAGGATGAATCGTAAAAGAAAAACCACAGGCTTAATTATCAAGAATACAATATGCTTCCTAACTAGGAAAAAATCCAAAATAAACTATCTTCAAAACATATGCTTAAAATTCCTAGAGTCAGCAACCAGAATACAGATCATCAGGGCCCAGGATGGGGGTAGGGATTGGGGAGTTAATGTTTAATTGGTACAGAATTTCTATTTGGGTTGATGGAAAAGTTTTGGTAAAGGAGAGCAATGATGGTAGCACAATGTTTTGAATGTAATTAACACCAATGAATTACATATTTGAATGTGGTTAGTTTGTATATATATATTACTAGAATAAAAAAAAAAAAAGAACCACCACCATAGGACTAAATAAAACAAATAGCGAACCCTAATGTAAACTATGGACTTTAGTTAATAGTACAATTATATAATGTTCTTTCATCAGTTATAACAAAGGTACCACACTAATGCAAAGTGTTACTAATGGTGGCGGAGAGAGTTTAGGAAATCTGTATTTTCTACACTATTTTTCTGTGCAACTTCTCTAATTAAAAAAAAAAATTACAAAAATACATGGTTCAGTATCTGGTGAAAAAATGCAGAGGGCAAAGCATTCTGTCTCAAAAGTCATAACTTAATGCTAAATATTTTGGCTTATTAATATGAAAATATAAATTAAGGTATAATGCTTGCCTCTGTAAAGATAATATAATGACTAAGTGAACATAAATAGGATGAATTAAAACTTTGTAATTATAAGGTGGAATGAACTAGTCACCTGTGGAATCATCAGGGGTCCATGGATGACTTCGAGTTGGCTTTTCTGAGGTTGGTCCTGAGGTAGTGATCATTCTGATGCTAGGACTGGATGACCTACTGCTTACCTATAGGAAGAAGTGAGAGGAGGAAAAATATATATGATTTTTGATTAAAAAAAAAGAGAGAGAGAGAAAATTTCCATTAAAAGCAAAGAACAGACTTCCATTTCTAGCAAAAGAGGTTCTGAAATACTCTTGCAAAAAAA
The DNA here is from genome assembly GCA_029593785.1 of Cabassous unicinctus. Lineage (NCBI taxonomy): Eukaryota > Metazoa > Chordata > Mammalia > Cingulata > Chlamyphoridae > Cabassous > Cabassous unicinctus. The sequence continues at coordinate 8,382 of JAQZBX010004063.1, forward strand.
CAAGGGAAGCGGGTGTGGCTCAGTGGACAGAGCCCCCCGTTTACCATATGGGAGGCCCGGGTTCGCGTCCAGAGGCCTCCTTGTGAGGGCACGCCGGCCTGAGCAGTGAGGCAGGCTGATGCAGCAACCTCACGGCAGGAAGCAGGTGTGGCGCAATGGATAGAGCACCGGTTTACCATATGAGAGGCCCTGGGTTCGCTTCCCGGCGCCTCCTTGTGAGGGCAGGCCGGGGCTGATGCGGCAAGACCTCACAGCAAGGGGGAGATAAGCAGACAAAATAAATCTTAAAAAAAAAAACAACAACAAAAAACAAACAAATCCTCTAAAAATTAGATTAACATATGTATATAAATACACACACACTAAAAAAAATTATGTGCATGAACACATACATAAAAACTGCAAGCTTGCAAGAAAGTAAGAGAAATATTGTGAGATCAGAAATAAAGCAGGATCAGGAGTCTAGCAAGTACTTAATTTGATACTCCCAGGGCTACCCTACAGCTTTTCTTCTGACCACTTGCTGCATTCAGAGGAGCAGGAGATAAAGCCTTGGGCCTTTGTAGGAAAGGAAGATTGGAGAATGCCTCAGCTTAAGGTAAGGCCCAGGATATGCTTCACCTTCAGGGAAAGAGTAAACTGGGGGAAAAATACCCTACAGAAGCAGACAGCAAGTCTATTAGTCTCTCTTGGCACTGGTTCTGGGTGAAGGGAGAAAAATATTCCCCCTATGCATCTATGAAAAATTTCTGGAATGGATGGAAGATACAACAAATCCCAACCACAGCAAATCTCAAGTAGGACAGATAAGAGAATCCACATGCTGAGGTTAACATGGGGCATATTATAGTCAAACTCCAGAAAACAAAGACAAATAGAAGAAGGAAAAGATAGTTTAGTTACAAAGGAAGTCTCAACAAGGGAAGCCAGAAAAATATCTTCAAAGTGCTGAAAGAAATAGCTTCTAACTAAGAATTCTTTAGTTAACAAAATTTTGAAGAATGAGGTCAAAATAACATTCTTAGGCAGGCAAAAACTGAGTTTACTATTATCCATAGACTCTCACCATAGGAATTTCTAAAGCACATACTATTTAGGAAGAAGAAAAAATTTCCCTGATGGAAGGCCCAAGATGCAATTAGGAATACTAGTAGACATGGGCATAATCTACACATTGACAATAAAAAACAACAGAAACAATAACTAATTTATGGAAATACCTGACAAAGATGGTACAAAAATTCTGAATAAACAGTAGCTGTAAACAAGAAGAGCATGTCTGTATTGTTCAAGATGAAGGTAAAGATACTAGCTTTGAATTTTTTTTAAAGCTGGGCATGAATGTTAAAATTTCAAAGGTATTACTAGAAGAACAGAAGTAGTATATAACTCCCAAACCAGAAATAAAAATAATGGAATGAGAAATATATTAATTCAGTTCAAAAGAAGGCAAGACATAAGGAAATCTGTTTTTAAAAAGAAGAGAAACAAAGAAAAGCAAAAAATAAAGAGTACACATTTATCAGTAATCATGTAAATGGTTTAAACTCTCCAGTTAAAATATTTTTAAAAAGTCAGATTTTCAGATGGATTAAGTGTTTTTATAAGTGACACATCTAATTCAAATAACTAAAGAAAACAAAGTTAAAGGAAGAAAAAACATAATCAGACAAAAACGATTCCAAATTAATTAATATCAGAGAGAACAGACTATAGGGTAAAAACGTTTACTCAAGAAAAAGAGACATAAAAGAAAGTGGTTCAATTCACAACAGAACAATTGAGAGAATTTTGAGGCCAATAAATTAAAAAAAAAAAAGAAATGTATGTAAATTACCAAAACTGACTAAACATGCAACAGCTTTATACATTACAGAAAACAGCAAGCCCAGAAGGTTCTTAGAAGTGAGTTCTATTAAACATTCAGAAAAAGACATTTTCAGTCTTAAATAAATTATACTAGAAAAGAGAAAAAGAAGAAACACTTCCCAATTCCTTTTGTGACTACAGTAAAACTTGAATCATAAAGAGTATATGAGAAAAGAAAATAACTAAACCACCTCATTTATGAAAATAAAAGTAAAAATCCTAAAATTATATTAGATATGGAATTAAGCAGTACAAAAAGCATTAAAAATCATTTGAAAAGTTGAGTTTCTCTTAAGAATACAAGGGTTGCTAAATATTAGGAATTCTATTAATGAAAACTTACCACAATAAAAGATTAAAGGAGAAAAACCTCAATAGATGCATAAAAAGCATTTAACAAAATTTATCCTCCATTTATGAAAAATATATTTCGCAAACTTAAATTCCATCTAAGAGAAGTGAATTTTTTAACCTGATAAGGTATCTATGAGAAGTCTGGAAATGTGATATACGATAGAAGATGGCACTGTGGCCCAGAGAATGACAGGGAGACCCCAGCGGAGGAGCACACAAGGAGCCTCACTGGGATTGGTAATACTTCTTAAGCTGATAGTGAGTTCATGAGTGAAAGTTTTATTATCAAGTTTCATAACTTTTATAAAACATATTTTGTCTATGTATTAATATTTTATATATCAAAATCTCTCATAGGATACATAGACTAAAATGGACTTCATAAGAATTTTTTTTAAATGAACACTTTTCTTGAAGTGGAGCTAAATGACAAATTGAAGACTCAAAATAGAATATGGAGTTATATGAAGTAAAAACACAACAAAAGATAAAATTCATAAGGACTCAGACACAGTATCAATATGTAAACAGAAACACTCAAATTCAAGTCTGCATCAAATAAAATGTACATGAAGTGTCTGACAAGAAAATGTTCACTAAATGATGGATACTAAAGTTGTTGAAAATAAATATAAAGTGGGAATATGTGAAGAGACTTGTAGCATCTGACAATTTTCTTCCTAGTTCAAAATTTCAGTTCTTATAAAGCATATTCACTGATTAAACACTATCACAAAGATTTTTTTCTTCTTTGAATTTTGGTTGCATTTATTGTCAGTTCCTAAATAAACTTAAACTTGAATCTGAAATGCTTTATATTAGTCTCAAAGTTTGTGATTCCTCAATGTATTATAATCTCCTTAGGGCAGAGACCATGTATACTTCTATATTGTATACAAGGATCTAGGAAATTGTTGAATACACAAAAGCCACATATTTAATTCTCACTGAGTAAAATGACAACACAAGCTACAAGTTTTAGCATTCAGAATGATGCTTAAGTTTATTTACTTTTGGTATATAAGAAGAATAAAAATATAAACTAAAGAGAACCAGTGATGGAATGTATGATTCTTACTTTTAAGATACTGTTTTCCGTAGTAGAGCAAGTATAGATATCATGAAATTATTTCTGAGTTCTTTTAACCTTCTTTGACTGATAGCAAGTCTTGATGATTTAAGAAGAGTACACTGATTTGACTAGTCATAATTTCTATTGTAAATCAAGAGCAATTTTTCTTTAAAATGCTGACTGAGGAGACTCAAACAACTGATTAAGGATTTCAGTCAATCTAATTTTAAGTTAATATTCTTTTTAACATTTGAAAAGGAGAAATAAATGCAAGTATTTATGACATGTAAAAATCAGTACCACTTATGAAAAATTAAGCAAGACAAAGTGTAACTAAGAATGAGGTTTATAAAATATAAGAATGGAGTTTCTGTGTTAAAAAAAAAAAAAGGACACCGAACATTTGATATTAAAACAAAGAAATCTATTTGAAACTACTATGAATTATAGTATTCCTTGATTGGTCAAGTAAACAAAATGAGTTTTTAGATTTCAAGGGATGTGTATCCCAGAGAATGATGAAAATATGCTAACATGTTTGTATAAATAAATAAATGTTTAAAAATAAGACATAACTGTATTTTTTGAATTCCTGAAAAATGCAGGGTATAAATAAGAGAAACAGGTAGTTTATTTTTTATTTATTTGAAAAAAATCAAACTAGTCTGTGGCTTAAATTCACTGTTAAAATTCTGGCGCTTCATTCAAATGTTCTCAAAGTATTAAAACCCATTAGGTTGCTCCTTCCTTCAAAACTCCCATATTAACTAGAAAGTTTAAGAGACATGTACATTCATTTGACTTACCACCAGGACTGGATGTGGAAGTAGTTATGAGAGTACAGAACCACCACCACCAAGTTAAGGCAGAAAAAGAATACTAACTAAGCCAAATTTAAACCATATGGGCAAATTAACACCCGTAGACATGAACTAGAGTTGGCCTTTGACCAGAATTTTATCCCTGTATTTATAAAAAGGTAGGAGCTATTTTACAGGCAAAAGTCAAAAGTAAGCTTTGGAAAATACTTTCACGAGTCAAGAATTGAGGGCCAGTGTTACTATTTAGATTGACATTTAAAAGCTATTTAAAACACCCAAAAATCCTCCTCACTGCTAAAATTATACAAACATAAAACACAGAGATTAAATACTGATTTACAATGATTATTATTGCTGAAATAACATTTAAATAATATAAATACTTTTTTTTTGAAAAGGGTACAGTTGGTAATGTGGATTTACATGGGTACTTTCTCTTGGATGGTAGTTAGTCATCGATAACTTAGTTAAATCTTTACATATCAGGGTGTATCTAAAACATTGCTTTTAATCCAAAGGCATAAATTCAATCATCTAATCCTGGCCTCTGCAGTTCTTTACAAGGAAATTTTAGAATTTTATTATTCATATGTGGTCTTCACATTCTCCAATAGATATAATTATTTAAAATCACAAATTACATAAAAGAATTACATAAGCTTCAACAGGAAATTATTTACACTAAAGGAGATTGAGGATGGACAAAAACAGTGCAATAAATCATATTCCTTAAATAAATAATATATATAATAAATAATAATAATGCTTTCTTGATATGTCATAAAAAGCCTTTAAGGCAAATTATTTCCATGATCCCTGACAGAAGTATTTCTTATGATACAGGAAAAATAGAATGCAATTGGGTTTACATCTTTCCAAGGGCTATTTTCATTTTATTTCCAGACAGTAATACAATATAGGGAGAACCAGGAAGTGGTAACAAGTGCCCTGGAAGGCACACTATGGGGATGCAGACATATTATATCCACTCTGATATTTTCACATGTTTAAGAACTCTGAGAGGGAGATGTTACGGTTCCCGTTGCAGAAAAGACTGCTGAAGCTCACGGAAATTAAGGAACTTGTCCAAAGTCATACATCTGACTGGCAAAAGTAGATTCTAAAGTCCACATACAAATGTAGTGTTCCCATAATCACATCATCTTGTAGTTCTAATTCTCAGTGACTGCAGCTCCCTCTAAGAGAAATCTTTAAAATAGATCCATATTTGATACTATTCCAGAAGGAATATACAGGCATGCATGAGAGAATATATAATTTTAGTGAAACATAGAAAGGCTCAGATATATAAAAAATAAATTTGTGCAGTCATCTGTGGAAATTTATTATCAAGACAGGTTAGCCTTGCTTAAGATGTGATACAGCTAAAACTCATCATCTCTGAAAGCCGTTTAAATAATTAATGACAATGAAGATTATCAGAAGCCAAAACACTTAATATTTAGATGATCTAAGATTACCTTAGCATGCATAATATCCAGTTTTCTATGCAAGGTGGAATGATAGAGTGTAAAGTTTGCATGCTTTGGAGTTAGACAGATCTGGATTCAAAGCTGATTATAACGATTACTGGTATTTTAAGGGAAGTAAGTGACTTAGGCAAGTTTCTCCAACCCTCAGTTTACTCATCTGCAAAATGAGGAAAATAAAAAGTACCAAATTTATACTGTCAAAATTTAAATAATGTACACCAAGGGCCTGCCTGGCATGAAATTGGCACACAATAAATGGCAGCTTTCTATTAGTGAAGTTCTCTAATTGATCTGGGTATAAAGTCTTATCTGTCTAAATAAGCTCCTTGAGGACTGGAACTTATTAGTATTTCAATGCCCTCCAGCCAAAGACCACCAGGATCACACTTGTAATGGAACAAGTTGGGTTTATTACTCGTCGTGAAAGAGACTGCTCACTATGGGAAATCATGAGATGTCTCAGTTAAGAGGGTTTTAGAACCGTTTGAGGATTTGGGCCTTGGTTGAGTGATTTTTGGGGAGGGTCCAAGGAAGCAGAAGTTCACTCTAGATTGGCTGCTGTCAGAAAGTGAAGGCAGTTCTAGAAGGAGGGCAGACTAGGATAAAGTTGTAACTGCTAAAGGAGTAGCAGTTCCTCAAATGAACCAGGAGAGAGCAATGCCTGGTATTTTGCAGGTAGTACAGTGACCTTGTTTTTGTCTGTGCTTAGACAAATTATTAAATGATTTTGTTTTATTGTGGTCTCAGTGTAACCATGTCAGCTGGTGGTGGTGTATGGGTTTGCTTATGTTCAACAGGAAAAGTATATGGCCTGTGAGTACCAGGTCAGCTTCAAACAACACTGAGGACTCAGTTGTCAGCATCTGTTTTTGAATCAGGGGCAGACTTTTAAGAAACTTTCTGAAATAATTAAAAAACATTTATAAAGTGAGTTGTATGTTGTGAAGCTGCAATCTCTTATAATCTTAATTGTTAGTTAAAGTGATGGCCATAATAAAGGACTTTTGGATTTTTATTAATGACTACAAAGAAGCTTCAAAATTTAAAGTATGTTATGAAAATTTAAAAACAACAAAAAAACCATCTTTCTGCATGAGAAATACTTACATCACTGCTTTTACTTAAGAAGTTTGCTTCATTAGCTATTCTCAATAGAAATGGCAACCAATTTAATTTTAGTTTTCAGGTGGAAAGTCTAAGTGATTTTATTAAGACAATGTCTTGGGTTAAGAGCCAAAGTGCACATTTCAGTTAGTTCACTTTCCTCTATGAGATGTAATGTTAAAGTTTATCAGTAAGTTCTCTTTCTCTCTCTGATTGATAATTAAATGGGGTAGGCCAGATTCTTTTCTTTGTGTTCTCTATCCATTTTTCTGGTAAAAAAAAAAAAAGATCTGAGCATCTATTCCTCCTAAGCCAGACTTCAAAAAGATCTGTATCTTCAAATTTTGAAAATCCATATTGTGAATACTTTTTTTCTTCAAATAAGAAATGTTATCTTCATGAATAATTAAAAAGATTTGAAGGTCATTTATCATGAAATTTTTAGTGGAAAGTATTTTCATAGTACATTAAGATAATAGTTTTTCATTATTATCCCAAACTGAACATTCAGCACTTTAGGGTTATAAGACTCAAGTTAATTGTGAAAAGGTGGATCAATTTTTTTAAACTGGCTACACAATGGCTACATATCACCTGGTTTAGAACAGATTACACTACCACATCAAATTCTCTCTCCCTCCGACTCCTGTGAAGTTTTTTGTAACAATCTATTCTCCCACAATCAAAGTCTGTCTCAAGTACTGTGTTTTACTACCTGAAGGTATTGTAAATTAAAAAGGGTAACATTCATAAAGCCAAGTAATTTGGAACTTGTAAGGAAATAGGTAAGGCTTGGTGTGGGGCAATGGAGATCAGTTCTGAATGACAGCAAGGCCTTTATTGTAGATTATGGAGAAAAGCACTTGCAGTAGCAGACATTTCTGAAGTGTCTTAGGGCAAGCTTCTCATTCCTAGTCAAAGGGAGAACACTTGGCTAAAGGTTCTCATAACTGGAATATCAGTAGCAATAGTAAACAGAATTTAAAAGACTGAGCTCATCGAGCCTCTAAGGAATCAAAGCAAATGCCAGTCGTCGGACTATTCATTACTAAATGGGCTGATTAAAACAAGTATTTGAGGGGGAGAAAATGGGGGAAACCTCAGTCAAAAATTGTGGAGTCTCACAAGAGCAGATAAACTGGAAAAAAGAAAACAAAACTGCTAAATAAGACAGAGTCACTAATATGTAACAAAATATAACAAATTAATGTGTGTACATATAAACGGATAATGTATATAGGCATTATGGGTTGTGAAATAAAAATATTTCCAGATATAAATGAAGACCAAGGATATTTATCACTTAAATCTCAAGTGGTTTTCATTACAGTGATGGCTATAAAGGACTTTGGCTTTTAATGACTACAAAGAGGCTTCAAAATTTAAAGCATGATATAAAAATTTAAAAACAAAAAACACCTTTCTGGATGAAAAGTACTAATATATGTTACCATAAATTAAATCACATTGTTTATTAATATATAATGCTAAAATTTTACACGAAAATGGACCATGATATGATATTTCTATTACTTCAGATGTAAGCTGCATTCATAAAACTTATTTCAGTACAACCACAAAAAACAAAAACAAAAACAAAACAAACCCTTTCAAAATGAGTCTTCATTCATTTTACCTAACAGGATATAAATTATATATGTCAAGCCTATTAATCTGAATAAAGAAGAAAAAACAATGACAGCTACCTTTATATACCAGATTGGTTAAATCTGCCAAACTCTAGCATTAATGGTTTAAGTTATAGTACTGTCTGGATTATCTACAAAGAAGCAGTGATAAAAAGATAATGGGAGTTGAGAGAAGCATGCAGAAACACAGAGATAAAGAACGAAAACCATAAAAACTAGGACAGAAGCCTTTTTAGAGTTTATCCATCTGCTGCTTAGTAAATATCATTTTAAGGATATTTCACAAAAATATAATTCCAGTGGATATACCAAATTAAAAGATGTTAGAATTCTACAGGTATGGCAATGCCTATGTGACTCCAGGGAAGTGGCATCTTAATGGGGAAATATTAATTCTGCTCATTAGTAAAAAGGAGACAATGTTAATGATTCATTTTACAGGACAATGAAAATGACAAATAGTTAAATTATAAAGTTGAAACCTCCTTATTAAAACATTTTATAAAAACCACCTAAGATACAGAGAACACTGCAGAGAGAAATTATCTTCCCATGTAGTTTAATCAACCTATCTTCATAAAGCACCCATCCAGTTAAATAATGGCATATATATATACTTTTTCTAAATATTTAAGTTCAAATGTCAATGAACTTCTTGATCACTTTTTTAGATCAAAGTAGTAATTTTAACTCATAAAAAACTAATTTTGCAGATTGTATTATAGTTAATTATCAGTTTTTACCCATTATCATTCTTTAAAGACAGAGAATTTGAACGTGAGGTCTTACCTGACCAGGTTCTGTTCCAGTAACAGTCAAGTCTTGGATGGATCTACGCCTTGGTTGTCCGTTACCTTTAAAAAATTTTTTTAAAGTAAAACACTGGTATCTATTCAGACAGACAATAACGATGTAACTGCTATAGTAGGAAGTTGGAATTTGTTGCTCCTTGGAACTACACAAAATGTTTGTGGGAAAAAGAATAAGTGAGTTTGTTGTAAAAAAAAAAAAGAAGAGTGAGAAAGATGTAAGGAAAGGAGGAGAGACAGCTGCAGTGTTTTAACTCAAAAATTGCTGGCTTACAACAAAGTATGGCCTAATACAATAACCACTCCTACCACATGAATAGCTGGCTGAACTCTCTTCCACCATCTTCTGTCATGTGTTTAAATAGATGAATGCTTGGAGGCTGGGGCTGATGATGGCATCTATTTCAAGGGCCTTACGTTATAATTGCTACAGCAAGACAGCTAGCAGGTTGTAAGACATTACTGATTTTAACCAGTAGCAGTACTTACACATTTCAGGGCCTAAAAGGATGTTTAGGCTTAAAATTTATTACACCCAGTCACAACTCACTTAACCCCATTAGTCTTTGTCAAAATCTAGTAATTTCATTTCCTACTGGAGATGAATGACTCTCATTCTTTTCTCAAAAATACAGCTTATTGAAATGGGTCAGTGTGCTAATCTGTTTTAGGAACTTCTATGATAATAATAACTGAATAAAAAATGAGTTTATGGAAGAATTCTACAGACTGAATTACAACACTTTTATTTGGGAATAGAGCTGTTTATACAGTTTCTTCTAAGATGAGAGATCAGCTGTCTAAAAGGAAACACCAAAATACCATGAGCAACAGCTGACATAAAGCTCAAAATTCCTTTGACTTTGAAAGCTATATTATGTAATTTCTCAACAGTGGGCATGTGAACATGCACTCTATAGTAGTGGCTTATTGGCACACAGAATTCATTCTTAGAATTTTATATTTCTATATTCCTGAGTATATCTTATTTTAAACCAATCAGCAACATAAATTAGCATCTGAATCCATGTGACCCCATTATTATTGTGCATATACAATAGAAAAAGAAAGCTTAATGCAATAATAGGTATAGTAAATATAAAAACTCAAATTATGATTACCCTTAATAATATAAGACCTCATCGCTCTTTTCCATTTTAGGCTGTGTTTTAGAATTCTTTGCATAACCTTAATTTGAATTCACTTCAAATTTCATTTTATTTTAAAAAGTTCCAACTTTCTATTACAGATGACCATAACTGCATTTATTCAATCAGGCACACTAATGATACCTTTGTTAATACCTTTAACTAACTCTGTTTTCTGGAGACAAGGAGGAGCCCCACAACCATGACTAATAAGCAATTTTAGGCACATTTCATTCAACACACTCATTCTAAAATTAGCTTAGATGAGACAGGCTTGTAAAAGTGTCTGGAATTCTCTTTTCAGATTAGCAACATTTGTGAATCTGAAGAACCTCCCAGCACATGTGTCTAAAACCGTTACATCACCACTGAAGTAACAACAAAAACACACTCAAATGTAGGTAGGAGATAGGAGGCAAAGTGAGTAAAAACTTTTTTAGGAAGTAGGGTAAAGAAGAGCTGACAGTTAACGAATGCCATAGAATGAGAGATCTTCAAGCTACTGCATGAATCAAAGCAAGCAATATTAAGCAATGCATTTTAATTAGCATAACTATGGCATAAACCATCTGGCAAACAGTTCAGACAAAGCAAAAAAGGATTGCAATCAACAAATACTTGTTGCTCCAATATTAAGTTTTAAGTCATAATTTAGAAATATGAATGTAAAGAAAAATCAATCTCCTATTATTGTAAATGAAAATTACCAGTTGTGCTCCCAGTAAATTTGGATTCATTCTGAATTTTTTGTGTGTGTGACAGAATAATAATTTAGAAACTTATTCATTTCACATTTTTGCATGGTTCTTTGAGATGTGCATACCCACATTACACATGGCAGTATAAATGAAAAAGTAGGAAACAAGAGGCAAAAAGATGTAAACAGATGCCTGATCAAGGAGTCTAAAACCTACAATGTCTTATGTATTGAATTCTGCAATGAATTCTGGAAGTTGCATGACTTACCTATAGATAACAAATGAAAATTTTTAGAATGACTCTTTTAAGTAAGAGCAAGAACCACATCCCCAGTCCATCCCACCGAGAGAAAGGGAAGGAATTATCAGGGTATAGGTCAATTTAGTTCTTTTTACAGTAGCATCATAAAGACAGAATCTACTTCTTTAAAAAAGCTGCTCATTTAAGTACAACTGATTTCCTGAGCTGGCATTTGAAAGTCATCACAGAGTTCCTCTAGAGACTGCTGGTTTAGATCCCAAACAGTCCTGTGGTTTTCCTTAGCAGTTCAAATAAGTTCATAACTTTCCTTGACTCAAATACTCTTATTTTTCTACTTTCCAATCACCCTGAAGACTCTCTTCATGTAAAAATCAATTACTGCATTTTCCTAGAGATACTTCTATCCAAAACATGGGAAATTTTGATTCAGAAGTTTTGAATATAAATTTGCTGAATGTATTCTTCACAGATATAATACACAAGCTTAAAAAAATTTTCACAGCACTATACACTACAATATTATATTATGGCTTCACGGTCAACATATTTTAAAATATATGTTCTCATTTAGGCTGCCATAAATTACTTGTTCCTTTACTAATTTCAACAAACTCTAGCTCTTCCTTGAGAAAGGCCCTTCAGGTGGGTTTTTAAAATCCTATCCAAAGAAAGAAATACTACTGATGAGTTTTTCTTTCTAGTAAACCAGTCTAAAAAAAATTTTTTTTTTTTTTAAGGTACTGGGGCTGGGGATTGAACCTGGGATCTCATATGTGGGAAACTGGTGCTCAACCACTGAGCCACACTGGCTCCTCTGAGTTGGTTTTTTCATTTGTTTGCTTGTTGTTTGCTTTTTTGTTGTTGTTATTGTTTTTAGGTGGCACCGGGAACCAAACCTGGCACCTACCCATGCGGGAAGTAGGCACTCAACAGCTTGAGCCACATCCACTCCCCAGTTTCATCATCATTTTAAGATTAAAAAATGATTTGGGTGAACTATAATATGATGGAAATAGACTCTCTAAATATTCACTGTGAGGTTAGCTTAACTTTACTATTAGCCATGAATACAGAATTTTATTGAAAGTGAGGTGGCTACATATGGCAGAAGCAGATATAGTATATCTTAATATAGCTTCCCTAGGGCTCTGGTGTCCCTTATCAGAGGTCTGCAGATGCTAATGACACTGTATGTGCAAGGTAGAAACTTTTCAAATCTAAAAAGCTCAATTCCTTTTATCTCATTGTCTCTTTTTACTGGGGCTGATGCCACTATTTTGGGGGAAAAACTACACTAATAATTGACATACTTCCAGTTAGGAGAATGTTTACAAGAATTAATATCTACCGTTCTTGAACCAAAGATAGTACTAGAAAGGTTACATTCTAATCCCGGTGGAAAAAGCAAATTAGTGCCCAGGGGTCCCTGAAGGTATCTCTGCCTCCAGCTGTCTAGCATTCTGTAAAATCTCATCCCCACTTATGATAAAATATACATATCTGCTTGCCAATTATCTAAGATATTTTGAAATGAAAGAGGAATATGATACATTGATATCAGAAAACTACACATTTATTTTTCTGTTAAATATGTTTGGGCTTTCCATACTCTACTCTACTACTTACCATACTCTTGGTAAATATACAATAAAGCTAAACGTCCTTGACTGAAATTAAAAGTGAAGATTCATAAAAATTTCCTCAGCTGTGAGATCTAAATGCACCTGGAAATCATAAAAACATTCTTTTCAGGTTTAAAAATGATTTTACAAACAATAAATATCAGCTAAATCCAGGCTCTTCAGGAAACTGGGCAAAAATATTTTATATATTTCAGTGAGGTTGACTAAAAAACATTTGTATATTCAATCTTCTTTATCATATCCTTAAGAACAGTATGTAAGATGGAAAATCCTCTTCTTTGGTTAGGATATCCTGTCTAAAATGTTATATCATGTTATTTCAGGCTTAGAAATAACAAAAGGTATGCTAAAGTGTCACTGCTCAAGGTTCTTAAATAGAAGAGCTTTAAGATAATGCTTATCTATAGAATGGGTTGGAAAATTTTCAAGTCCTTAAAATGAAATTAAGCATCAAAATTCGGTCTGAACTGACAGATTTAGAATAACCTGTTATGATATCACCATAGCATTAATAAAAACTGTTAAATACAAATATTCTATAAAAAATTCCAATTTAGCTAATTTTCTCAAGGTAAATTTATAATATAATTACAACATGATACAATATCAGTATTTGGAAAAATGCACATCCACAAATTGCATTTTGGAATTCATACCCTTTTATAACAATCAATCTGACAGAAATTATATACAAGAAATTTTATATTAGAGTGGGAAGAACAAAAGACTAATTGCTTCACTAATCCTTTTTTATAGGTTGTATGTATGTATACGTACATGTATATGTGACAGTACTTTTTCCCAGAGGATTTCAAAATGGATTATAATCACAATTGATTTCCTTAAGTGCTCTAACTCCTCACACAAGGACTCCAGAGCAGGATTGCTGATCTTCCTTGATTATCAATGCTAGAACCATGAACAAAGTTTGCTATTACACGTAACCTCTTATTATAGACTTTAAACTGGAAAATAAAAGGCTGCTGCTTCTTTTTTATAACTTTCTGGCATTTTACCTATTCATCTTTGACTACTAGATTTTCATTTGAGATGAAAGTAGGAAAAAAAAAAAGCACAGATCCTTGGATGCTTGGATAGTAGCAAAAAAATGTGGAGAAAGTCAAGAAAATCCAAGTAAAATGACAAAATAAACAAAATTTGTGTTATTATCCTCATTAAAGCCCTGGAGGTAAAAAACAACAGAAAAACCCAAAGCAATCCAATGATGTCACAACCCTTTTCTTCAAATACATGTACTACAAATTAAAATGTACTAGCTGAAAAGAAGAAAAGATTATGCTTTTAAAATTTTATGTTTTAATAGAAAACATTAAAAAAGTGTATTTCCTTCTCTCAACATGGATTCCAATTTATTAGCTGACAACGTTTAATAGGCAAATGCATGAGACATTGTGAGTCAAATGGTCTAAACCCTGGGTAAGAAATTTCTACATTTACATTTACTTTGCTTAGGCATCACAAAGCTACCTGGCAGGACTTTTTCCAGATAGAGAGTCAGCAAAATGTGATACTCTATTGATGGTTTGCTCTTAACTGTGTGTCTTGCTTGGTAATAAGGAGCCAGTATGATGTATAGCTCACTCTTTTCGGACAGGTGGAGGGTGGGAAGTACAAGGGAGGGTTATCTATATCAGAATTTGCCATTACTTCTTCAGAGCCAGGAATAATCTAGAAGAGATATAAAAAATTGTACAGTTTCATTCACAGGAAATCCTTAGGTATCAAAGGACAATTTTTGTATGACCTAAGAGATTACTGAATTGATGAGTATTGCTGGAAGCCATAGATTGCTTTCTCTTCCTCATTTGGTTGATGGCATAATATACAATAGTGTTCACTAGCAAGCAAAAAACAAGATTAGAAGATTAGGGTATTTGTATCTGTTTACCCATGACTACAAAAGACATTTTAAAGAGGTATTTTAAATAAATTTCTTAGAGTAACAATGTTTTTTTTTTGTTTGTTTGTTTTAATTTTAAAACAAGTTTTTTTAAAATTTTTATTTAAAGTAAACACTTTAGGAGAGACATGTTTGTAAACTGCATAAAAATTTTGGGATGCTTAAAGAATGATCTTATCAAGAGAGGCAGTTCTCCCAAGAAATATATTAGTATAGAAACTACTTACCCATAAAACACACAAAAATATGGCTATATTTAAAAAAAAAAAATGCTTACAACTGGGTTCCGGTGTTAATACCATTTTGGATGTACCAAGAAATATCTGATAATGCCAAAGAACTTGTAATTTACTATAAGGTATTAAAATTTTGGGGAAACTAAATATTATCCTCCTTTATAATGAAAATGGCCATGTAGGACCCTTGAGATATTTGTGGGTTAGATTTTTATATTTAACTTGAAAATACAATCCAGGAACACATGAATGTTTGGCTTTTATGTCCATACAATTCTACTGTTTGCATCCTTTGTCAAAGAAAGTGAAATTGATTAGGTTATTGGATATCTGAAAATGTAAACTAATGAGAGTAACTAATATAATGTATTACTGAATAATATTTTTATTTGAACAGCATTGTTGCGCCGGCAATTAGGAACAGAATTAAGGTCTCCTGATGATGTTAGGACCCAAGAGGCTCTCCCTGGCTGATGAGCTCTCCTTAATCTGAATACTAGGGGAGAGTGGGGCAAAATTCCTCTTCTATAGCACAAAATTTAATTTGGGGTCAGAAGATCTGGGCTAGCATCCTGCCTGGCTGACTCTGGGCAAACCATTCAATGTTATCAGAACTAAGGTCTTTATCATGTAAAATGGCTGTAGTTTCATCGAGGCTGCCATGAATGTCAATTAAGATGATGTACTTCAAATTACTTTGTAGGCCACAGAAACCTAACTAGGGTTTCTCAGCCTTAGCTATGCTGACATTTTGGACTGGATAATCCTTTATATTGTGGGGAGCATCTTATACATCGCAGGATGATCGACAGCATCCCTGGCCTCAGTGTTATAATTACAACACTTGATACAATATCAGTATTTGGAAAAATGCACATTCTCAAATTGCATTTTGGAATTCACATCCTTTTATAACAATCAGTCTGATAGAAATTATATACTATTTTATATTAATATTACCGAAAACTGTATACCATCATACAAAAAAGGATTTTATTTGGGGAAATTGATTTCTAATTTATGGCAAGTTTCACTTTCAGAAATAAAACCACAGAACAAGATGTAATTCAATCTTAAAGGCTGGCATGCTGAGCAAGGAATGTTCTTATTCTTTGTAGGAGGTTCCTTCTTTACACTGTCAGGAACCAGAGCTCTGCCTTTTGGAGTGATTTCAGCCACCAAGTTATCAATAGTAACGTGTTCTAGACCTTTTTCTTTAATTACCTCTTATGCAAAAGCAAAAAACAAATCACATCATTTAAAATCATTATCTTTACAGTGTGTCTTCATTTGATCCTTCCAGCCACATTCAATTAATTTAGCTCTCAGCTAAATCACGACAACCAAAAATGTTCCCAGACATGACCAAACGTTTCCTGAGGGGCAATTTCATGCCTGGTTGAGAACCACTGGTCCAGATCATTATTCCTCTTTCGTCCTCCCTCATTATCGTTTACAGTACTGGCTGTATCACCCACTATAAAAACTACTCTGTGGATTTTTTTTTTTTTTTTTTTAGGAGGTATCAGGGATTGAACCCTCCAGGACCTCGTACATGGGAAGCAGGTGTTCAACCACTGAGCTACATCCGCTATTTCATTTGTTTTTAATAATTGGTTATGTCCTGCATTTAGGTTATACTGCCATTTGTCTAAAGTTTCCTGATTCCTTCCAACATTTAAGTAATCACAGTTCAGCAATATTTAAGTTTAAATGTTGTCACTTTAGTCAGGATATTATTCCTTTTCAGCATGGAGGTAGAATGATCTCAGGCACAGGCATACCTTGGAGATACTGTGGGTCCAGTTTCAGACCACTGCAATAAAGCAAATATCCCAATAAAGCTAGTCACATGATGTTTTTGGTTTTTTAGTGCATATATAAAGGTATGTTTACACTATACTGTAGTCTATTAAGTAAGTGTGCAATAGCATAATGTCCAAAAAACAATGTATATATCTTAATTAAACAATACTTTGTTGCTAAAAATGCTAACAATCACCTGAGCCTTCAGCAAATCTTTTTGCTGGTAGAGGGTCTTGCCTTGATGCTGACCGCTGCTCAATGATCAGGGTGGTGGCTGCTGAAGGTTGGGGTGCTGTTGCAATTTTTAAAAATAAGACAGCAATGAAGTTTGCAACATCAATGGACTCTTTCTTTCATGAAAGATTTCTGTGGCATGTGATGCTATTTGACTGCATATTACCCACAGAAGAACCTGCTTCAAAATTGGAGCCAATCCTCTCAAAATCTGTTGCTGCTTTATCAACTAAGTTTATGTAATAGTCTAAATTTTTTGTTGTCATTTCAACAATGTTCACAGCATCTTCACCAGAAGCACAGTCCATTTCAAGAAATCACTTTCGGGAAGCGGGTGTGGCTCAGTGGATAGAGCCCCCGTTTACCATATGGGAGGCCCGGGTTCGCATCCCGAGGCCTCCTTGTGAGGGCACGCCGGCCTGAGCGGTGCAGTGGGCTGATGCAGCAACCTCACGGCAGGAAGCGGGTGTGGTGCAATGGATAGAGCACCCGTTTACCATATGAGAGGCCCCGGGTTCGCTTCCCGGCGCCTCCTTGTGAGGGCAGGCCCGCTCGCGCGGCGCCGTGGGCTGATGCGGCAAGACCTCACAGCAAGGGGGAGATAAGCAGACACAGAGAAGACACGCAGCGAATGGACACAGAAGCACAAGCAGCAAGGGGGGGATAAATAAATAAAATAAATAAATCTTTAAAAAAAAAAAAAGAAATCACTTTCTTTGCTCATTCATAAGAAGCAACCCCTCATCTGTTAAAGTTTTATCATGAGATTGCAGCAATTCAGTCACATCTTCAGACTCCACATCTAATTCTAGTTCTCTTACTAATTCAAGTTCACATTCGCAGTTACTTCCTCCACTGAAGTCTTGAATCCCTCAAAGTCATCCATAATGGTTGGAATCAACGTCTTCCTAACTCCTCTTACTGTTGACCTCCTTCCATGAATCACGAATGTTCTTAATGGCATCTAGAATGGTGAATCCTTCCTAGGTTTTCAATTGATTTTGCCCAGATCCATCAGAGGAATCACTATTTATGGCAGTTATAGCATTATGAAATGGATTTCTTAAATAATACAATCTGAAAGTTGAAATGGCTACTTGGTCCATGGGCTGCAGAATGGATGCTGGGTTAGCAGGCATGAAAACATTAATCTTGTTGTACATTTCCTCAGAACTCTTGAGTGACCAGATGCATGTCAATGAATAGTACTATTTTGAAAGAAATCTTTTTTTCTGAGCAGCAAGTCTCAACAGTGGGCTTAAAATATTCAGTAAACCAAGTTGTAAACAGATGTGCCATCACCCAGGCTTTGTTGTTCCACTTAAGAGAACAGAGACAGAGTAGATTTAGCATAATTCTTAAGGATCCTAGAGTTTTTGGAATGGTAAATAAGCAATGGCGTCAGCTTAAAGTCACCAGATGTATCAGCCCCTAACAAGAGAGTCAGCCTGTCCTTTGAAGCTTTGTAGCTAGGCACTGACTTCTCTCTAGCTATCAAAGTCCTACATGGCATTTTCTTCCAATAGAAGGCACTTGGTCTACATTCAAAATCCACTGTTTGGTATAGCCTTCTTCCTTAATTATCTTAAGTAGATCTTCCAGATGACTTGCTGTAGCTTCTATATCAGCACTTGCTACTTCAAGTTGCACTTTGCACTTTCATGTTTTGGAGATGGCTTCTTTCCTTAAACCTCATGAACCAACTTCTGCTAGCTTCAAACTTTTCTTCTGCAGCTTCCTCATCTCTTTCAGCCTTCACAGAATTGAATAGTTAAGGCCTTGCTCTGGATTAGGCTTTGGCTTACGATAATACTGTGGCTGGTTTGATCTTCTATTCAGACTATTAAAACTTTCTCCATATCAGCAATAAGGCTGCTTCACTTTCACTGGAATAACACCTTTAATTTCCTTCAAGAACTTTTCCTTTGCATTCATAACTTGGCTAACTGTTTGGAGCAAGAGGCCTAGTTTTCAAGCTATCTCAGCTTTTGACATGCCTTCCTTTATTAAGCTTAATCATTTCTAGCTTTTGATTTAAAGAGAGAAAAGCGTGACTATTCCTTTCATGTGAACACTTAGAGGCCATTATAGGGTTATTCACTGACCTAATTTCAATATTGTTGTGTCTCAGGGAATAGGGAGGCTGACGAGCAGGAGAGAATTGGGGGAATGGTTGATTGGTGGAACAATCAGAACACCCACAATATTTATCCATGAAGTTCGCCATTTATATGGGCATCGTTCGTGGCATCCCAAAACAATTAAAATAGTAACATCAAGGATCACTGATCACCATGACAGACATAATAATAAAAGTCTGAACTACTATGAGAATTACCAAAATGTGACACAGAAACATGAATTGAGCACATGATGTTAGAAAAATGGTGCTGATAGACTTGCTCAAGGCAGGGTTGCAACAAACCTTTTCAATTTGCAAAAAGCACTGTATCTATGAAGCGCAATAAAGTGAAGCGCAATAAAATGAGATATGCCTGCACAATGTTAATTTCTAAAGCAGCCTATGATAATAAAGTCACTATGTGAAAGATGGCTTATATTTTGAACAACAGTAGTAACAATGTTATAAAATAAGATAAACTACTTTGATAATCAGCCTAAAAATTAATCATTCTAATACGAGATGGTTTTATATGGACAAAATGGCCCCTAAGAACTACACAATTTATATGTTTGTATCATAGTTCCTAGCCACAGGAGATATTCAATAATGGTTCCTTTATTTAATAGCTACATATTTACTGAAGAATTCATCCAAATCATACCCATGAATGCATGGGGAAAAAGTTATATATTTCTTTATCAAAATTTAGGAGAAAGAGGTGGAGAAAAATCAAAAGCAGATCAATATATCCATTGATGGACCCTTGGTATTGATGACTGTGATTATGAACCTTTACTCTTGAAATTGAAACTTAGTCTAGTATTATAGGGTACCTAAGAGTTACCTCCTGAGATCCTCCTTGTTGCTCAAATGTGGCCTCTCTCTAAGCCAAATTCAGTATACAAATACATTACCTTCCCCCCAGGATGGGACATGACTCCCGGGGATGAGCCTCCCTGGCATCGAGGGATCACTACCAAGCACCAACTAGCAAAGCAACTGGAAAAAGATCTTGACCAAAAGGGGGAAAAAGTAAAGACAAATGAGTTTATATGGCTAAGAGACTTCAAAGTGAGTCGGAAGGTCATCCCAGAGGTTACGCTTATGCATGTCTCAGCAGGATCTCATTGAATGCCAAAGTAGATACTACCCCAAATAGTGGGGCTCCTGAGGGTGCTGGAGACATCCAGACACTATAGTCAGGGCAGATAGCTCAGGAATTAGGTACCTTGCCAGTGGGCCCTACGTTGGAATTTATGCTCCCCAGTGTGACAGAGTTGGACTCAGTTGTAGTTTCCCTGCACATGGCTCTTCTGTCCTTCTATTTGAACCTATAATTAGTACTAGAGTTGGTAGGTATACATCCAACAGACTTAAATCTTTGGGCTATCCATGTGCCAGCTGGGCCTTGAATCTCAACGGAGTTGCAACACCTACTCTCCAGTTCATTGGTCTCACCCAGGACAACTAACAAGGAGGTGATGATGGACAACCACCATACCAAGGAACCGAGAGAGTCTACAAATGCAAGCAAGAGAGTCCCATCCATCGGCCCTATGGGATTGAAACCCCCTCTCAATTAGAGATGAAGTGGGCATCACCACCCCATAATTCTCAGGATTGGGGAACAAACTATGGACTACAGTTGACTTACTGGTATTCTACTATAGACTCATTGTGATTCTAGTAATGGAAGAAACTAAATCATTGATGTGGAGGCAGTGGCCACTGGAGGTTCTGAGAGCAGGGAGAGGGAAAAACAGGTGTACTACAGGAGTATTTCTGGGGCTTGGGAATTGTTCTGAATGACATTGCAATGACAAGATACAGGCCATTATATATCTTGCCGTTACTTACAAAATTCTGTGGGAGAAAGTGTAAACTATAATGTGAACTGTAATCCATGTTTAGTGGCAATGCTCCAAAATGTGTTCATCAATTGCAATGAATGTACCACACTAATGAGAGATGTTGTTAATGTGGGAAAGTGTGGGAGATATGGGGAACAGGGCATTTGGGAATCCCCTATATTTTTAATGTAAGTTTATGTAATCTAAGTATCTTAAAAAAAATAAAAATTTAAGAAAAGCAGACTAATATATGATAATTTTGAAAATGTATATAACCCAGTATCAAAGGTAAATATACCATTAAGTTTCTATAAAAATTTGTAATTTAGATTCATCTATAAAATAATCACCAGTTTGAGACACTGAAGTACCATGTGTGAGTTAGGTAAAAAAACAGTTAATAACTTTACTCGGCAAAAAGATTTTCCTGACAATACACAAAAAGCAGAATTGATCATTTATTTTACATGATTATTTAGCAAGATACCCTGCAAAACAGCAAATCTCATTTAGTTGAACTTTGCTTCCTAGGTGAAGGCAAGAGAGTATTTGGAGCTGTTTTCTCAAGTTCATATTTTAATTGCTACCAACAGAAAGAGGCTAGGATAGAAAGGTTTAGAGGGAGCCCAAAAGCAGTAACTGAGGAAGGAAAGGCACGAAGGACAACAAAAAAATTAAAGTTATGTTTTCTTTCTGCTGGGTGCAAAAAAGGTCTGGGTTCAGCTCATCTGTTCATTTAAATAAGAGGAAGCTGGGAGAATTCTGGACTGGTATTCTCCCTTCTGTGAAAACGTTTGCTTTCCCTTCTATTTTATCCTCATTATTGAAGATCTGAAGCATCTTTTCAAACTCATTTCAGTGTAGATAAATGTATATGGTTTTCAATCTTTTAAATTATTGAATGCAAGGTATCTGTTTTCATTTCCTATAAAAATTGGAGCAAGAAGCATTTTAAAAGTACCAGGGATCATTATTCTGGTTTCACAGCTATTAGACCAGCTCAGGTGGTCTATGATACCTGATATGACGATCTCAGGGACATCCAGAATGTTGCCAAATGAAGCGGTTTTACGGTGGCCCCGTTTAGGCTTGGAATAGGCTGCAAAAACATATATATACAGTATACATGCAAACAACCACACATAGTAACACAGAAAACAATAAACTACAAAAATAGAATTATTTTCAAATAGTTATGTTAATAACATTTCATGCAGAATGGCATGCAGAACTATCTAACTTTTCATCCATGCTTAGAGATGGGATGATTAAAGAGCAAACAACAACTACCAATACAAGACGTTTGAAACACTGGTTTAATCAGCTAAATAAATAAATAAACAGGACAGAGACAAACAAAGCTGCAGGGTAATGAGAAAGCTAAATTTCAAATGTGTTCAGAAGAACAATATACCTAAGTGAAATCACTGATATGCTACAGGGGGCTGGGATTAAGGAGGAAAGGAAGAGAGGAATTAAAAAAGAAACACACTGCCATTTCTGTTTCAAGTACACAAACACAGGGATATATGTTCAAATTAGGTGTTTCTTGTAAAGTGCTATAAAGTAAAATTCAGTGATTAAATGATAATTATTGAATCAAAGTAAGAAATGTGTATGTTTTCCTAATTATAAACAGCTATAAATACTTAATTCTAGAAAATTGAAGATTCATTATAGTTTCTAAAATCTAGGGTAACTTCCTGCTAAATATGATTGGTGTTGAAAGGCTGGAGAATATGAACCTTTCAAAGGATACAAAAAAACATTTGTTCTACATTTAGAAAATGACAGGATGATTTTAATGTGAGAGATTATCCTTATCCTAGTGAAATAACATTCCTGTAAAGAATAATAAAATAGTGCTTGACTAGAAAAATAACATAAAAGTACTATTCTAACACCACTTGCTGTTTTTGGGTATCAGTTAATATTTGGCAGGTCTATCGTGAATGATATCC
Source organism: Cabassous unicinctus (assembly GCA_029593785.1). NCBI lineage: Eukaryota > Metazoa > Chordata > Mammalia > Cingulata > Chlamyphoridae > Cabassous > Cabassous unicinctus. The sequence continues at coordinate 31,437 of JAQZBX010004063.1, forward strand.
CTGAAGTGAAAAATGTTCCCCAAAGTAAATGGGTATTTCTTTGCTTGCATCAATTCTTCTGACACTACCCTGAGATGATCCAGGTTGACATAAAATATTGGTGACTCATGGAAAATTAGGTTGGTGATCTACACCCAACTTGGTAGGTTCTAAAGATCCACCTGTGTGGCAGAGACTGCTAGGACCCTGCCAATCACTCTTCTTCCCTTCTTTCTTAGCGACAAAACCCTAGCTTTACTCTGGACAACAATGGTCCCAAATAAAAGACGGCAGATCCCTCTTTCTCTTGGAGCTACATGTGGTCATTTGACCATATTACTCTGACCAACGACATCTCTGTGAAAGTTGTTAGGTAAGACTTCTGGGAAATTCCTTGACAAAGCTTGGGTATGTGTGAAAAGCTTGGGTATATGTGTCCTTTGCCTTTCCCCTACTTCTTCTTCTTGCTGCCTGGAATGTGGATATGATGAATGGAACTTAAATGGCTATCTTGGACCACAAGGTAACCTTAAGGATGGAAGCTACAAAATAGGAATTGTGGCACAGAGAGATAGAAGGAGCACAGTTTCCTGAAGATCATGGAGCCTACCTCCAGACTAGTTTATGTGTGAGAAATGAACCCTATATTTTGAGGCACTATTATTTTTTTTGGATGTTCTAGTACACTGAACTGGTTCTAATGCTAACTGTTCATAAAATTAGTGATCATGATTAGTTGAGGACAAGTATAGTATGAAGATCCATGATACCATACAGGATAGCATTAGATTCCCAAGTGTAATTATTTAAAACAATATTTTCAATGAGAGGCTTTCATTAAAAATAAAAGATAAAACACAGAAATAGCCAAGCTTGGACAACTTCTTTCTTAAGAGAGCTCCACAAGAAATGAGAATATTTATATAGAAAAAAATGAACGGGAAAAAAAAAACCTGAAAAAAATAAAATTTGGTTAGCTAAGTTAAAAAAACATGTATGCAAATACACATGGAAATATACATGTATACACACTCAAAGCTAAAAGACTAGAGGTAAATATAAAAAAAAGTTAAGTGTTTATTTCTGGGTGGGACAGTTATGGAAGACTGTTCTCCTTTTTTTGGTTCTGTTTTCTTTATATTTCCACATTTTCTGTAACAGAAACTTTTATAACCAGGTCCCCACCATCCCTGGGGGAGAACCAAAAAGAAATCAAATTAAGCCAGTATTACTGAAATGAAACTGGCTAGAAAAGAAGGTTGCCAGTTCAATCAGATAAAATATGCAATTAATTGTTTTTGTGCTGACCAGTTCTTCCATGAGCAGTCATTTTAAGAACTGACAAAATAGAATTTAAAGCTTTTTCAAGATCCAGTAAAATTACCATGGTCTCTTATTTTGCAATTAAAAGAACTAACCACAACCAACTTAACTCTTTGTGCCACTGAATGGAAGGAGAGGCAGAGAGCAATACATTTTTCTGCTAACTTCAAAACAAGATATTTGCTAATATTGGAGTTCAGCACAAAATCATTCAAACAACATTCTGTTTTTGGCAAAATTTCAATTTTGCACTGAGACTTTCAGCTCACATTTAAGCTGAAAGAATTACATTTGATAAACTCAGTGATTAGGAAAGTATACTGTATAATTCAAATATTTACAAATCATATCTTCTTTATTTGGAAACTGAGATAAATGTATAAACTATTGCCAGAAGCTTAGAAAGTACATTGTAAACCTACTTTCTGCTTTAAAAAATGGAAGACATGAAAAATACCTGACATCCCCACTACTGAAACAACCACACCAAAAATATAACAGGATAATATACATTTCCATTTCTATCCAGACTTTTAACTTTTTTTTTTTTTTTACCTGAGGTTGCAGCTATCCTTGCTTCTATTTCAGACATGTCAGCACTCATCCTCTTGCCCTCAGAGGTTGGGGGCAAGCTCTCCATGCTGCTCCCACGGGAGGTACCCAAGCTTAAACGTCCAGATTCATTCTGTAAAAATTACAGGTCAATTTGAATTACTAAAGTTCTTTAGACTTAGCAATCCTGGGCATCCTAGAAGGAGGAAGATGTCAACTGGAATTCTTATGGCTCCTATTTTGCTCTGAAAGAAGAGAGAAATTTGTAGAGAGAGGGAACTATAGAGATAAGAGAGTGAGTTGCAGATACTACCATTACAAAAGGGCAACCACTAGAGTAGAAGTTAAATGCCCAAATTATTAAAATGCCCCAGGCAAGATGGATAAAATCACAAGATATTTTTAAACTAACAAAATATTCTGAGACTAATCAGCATGAAACGATAGATTTAGTACAACTCCTCTAACTGGATAGAATAGCCAAAAAATATCCATTTTACATTTTTAACCAACAACCATTAAAGTTGGGGATAATCATAGGGAAGGAGTTATAGAGTTGGCAAAGGCAGCAATCATCAAAAGAGAGAACAAATTGATTGGCAATAAATGGTAGAAGCTTATTATATATGTCTATCTAAGCTCATCTGTCTGTTTAAGAACAAGATTCAGAATTTATATAATGGAATACGGCAAATAATTAATTTCAGTTAGTATAATGTTATGATTACCAGCAAGGTTACCACACAATTTTACTTTTGAGAACATAACAAACCTGTTGCTTTGCCTGATTTTTCAACAATTTTGATTCTAAGCGTTTAATAGTATCATTTGTAGCAGAAACTTGCTCCATATTTGTGTCACTTTTATTACTGGTATTTGTAGAAGTGATGTCCATGAATGAGCCTAGGAAAGCAGAAACATTTTATGTCTACAGATTGAGAATATAAAATGCTTCATTTAATAATACACAACTCAAATTCTTTTCTAAATGTGGCAAGATAGGAATGGAAATAAAATTTTTCAAGATAGGTGAGAAATTAACTATAATATTATAATATTTATAAAAGTTAATGAAGAGACACTTTAGCTCAGTAGAGGAAATCCTGCCTTGCATATACAAAGCCCCTGGTTCAAAACCTGGGTTGACTAAGAGAGAGTCACTGGGTTATCAGACATCCAGCTGATACTTTGGGAAGCGGGTGTGGCTCAATGGATAGAGCTCCCGTTTACCATATGGGAAGTCCCGGGTTCGCTTCCCGGGGCCTCCTTGTGAGGGCAGGCCGGCCGGCCCGCGCAGCGCTGTGGGCTGATGCAGCAAGACCTCACAGCAGGAAGCGGGTGTGGCTCAATGGATAGAGCCCCCGTTTACCATGCGGG
>JAQZBX010004063.1:43690-62278 GCA_029593785.1 Cabassous unicinctus
GGGGGGGGGGGGGGGGGGGAGCAAGACTGGTCAACAGAAAAGAATTATGGTAACAAAGAATTATGTGTTTTAATGTTAGGAATGAATGGTCTTCTTTGGGGGAGGAGAAAGAAACTGTTTTTCAAATAGGATAAATACAAAACATATTAGAGAAAAATTTATTTTCACAAACCGTTATGAACAGCCCACATGATACGGAATGCTGGACCACCAATTTCATCAAATGGTTTCCGACGTGTTATCACTTCCCAAAGGATAATACCCCAGCTGAAGACGTCACATTTTTCACTGTAATTGCTACCTAGAAAAAAAAGACAGTATAATTTCAAGTCTTCTTTTCCACATCAATTATACATGTAGAGTTGAAGTACCTTAAATCTTTCCAACAAAAACAATTTTCAATGCACTAAGTATCAACAATGCACTAAAAACACTTTAGGATAAAGTTGGTCATTTCCACTGTCTCATCAAGAGCCACAGGGCCTTGTCTTTTATTTATTTAGACTGATACTTTCTCTGGATAGAGTATGAAACATTTGTATATTCCGTTCTGTAATTTTTTTAATCTTAAATTTTCTTCCCCCATTCTCTTGATGGGTAGCATTAATAATGTGCTATCAAGGCAGAAGAATTTTCAAATTTTGTGTTAAGATTTTCATTTCATCTCAATTCTGGTGAGATAAAATTCTTAATTTGCAAACTTAAAAAAATAAGATGTAAGCATATGGATAACAAATTTACAGTACACAGATTAATACACAAAGAGTTTCAGGATTACTAAAATGGTACATGAATCAGCAAAATAAACAGCAAAAAAAAAAAAATTTATCATAGTGACAGCTACACATGTTAAGCAGTGCACTGTAATACAGCAGTATAAGATATTACAATCTAATATGGACCACAGGGGCTGTCAGTTGATATCTTTCAGGAATGAAGAAAACTATATAGGCTAATAGCCTGAGCTTTGTTGCTCTAAACAATTAATATCAACTTTTCTTTCTGGGTTCTTTTGTACAAACAGATTGTTTTGCTCTCTATTCTACAAAAATACTCTTTTCCTTTATTTGTAGTTCTGGGAATCATATTTCTACCCAAATGCTTCTATTCTTTCTAAGGTATACTCATTTAAACATTAGGACTGTCAAATTTTTAATTGCTAGGAAACGAATACAAAACTACATCATGCTCGAACTTGTATATAAAGTGTTAGAGAACTTGAATTTTGCTCTAAGATTTAGGATCTAAGGCTGTATCTATTTAATATCTCCTTAAGACTTCACTATATACCTTAAAATTATGTACTATGTAGAAATAAAGTAGTGAAAACAGGGCAAAACTATAAACACATATTGGATTTAGCTAGAATGAAGTAGATTATCAATCGTATCACACTTTTGCCATTTTACCTTCAAAAACTTCAGGTGCCATCCAAGCAGCACTCCCTTTGTTATTGGTCATGTGTGTCTGAATGTCACAGGCTGTACCAAAATCACAGATTTTTAGAACTGTCCCCCCTGCAACCAGCAGCAAGCTGTTTGAAGAAAGAAAAAATGAAAGCAAAGGTTACAAGACCAATATTTGATTCTACAATGAGAGAGACATTTGTGGAAATAGAAAGGTTTAAGCAAAATGTTAGCATTCAGCATTTGTGAAATGCTACTTGGTCATTATAACAGCCTAGTAGTTCAGGGGGATATTATCAAAAGCTCACTGAACTTACCCTAGCTCACCTAGGGCCACTGCTAAGCAGACCCACATTTTGATGTCTGTCTCTCTACCTCCATAATCTTTCCTGCACACTTCTCTCTGGATCAACATAAAACACAGGGTTTTAAAAACTTCCAGTAGGCAAACATTATGGTGTCCTAAAATGGGAATGGATGGGTATCACATAAATCCCTGCCCCCACACTTCATCCATCTATCAAGTGTACAATCAGTAAGTGTCCATACTGTTTCACGAAACATGTTTCAGTTTTGTACACATGAATATCCCCATGGATGTGCTGGATTGTGCAGTTATTTCTTATTTAGATCATGATAAAAAAGTTGACAAATCTGCTTTGGTCTTATGAACCATATGATGAATGGAAATGAGTCTAATGTAATTTGCCGACCCTATTTTCTCTCCCTCCTGGGCACACAACTAGATTACATTTCCCAGCCTCCTGCAAAAGATGTGATATAGGACTGTTCTGTTCAACAATATACTTCACAGCAATATATTTTACTTCTAAGCCTGGCCCATAAAAATGTGAAACTCTTTTTTGTTTTCCCATATGTCAGCTGAATGCAGAGGATTATGAGCTACAAAATAGAAGAAGTCTGGGTTCCTGAACAACCATGTGAAAAGATGTCTACCAATAAGGAACATCCATTTTGGACTTCATATGAGTGAAAAATAAACTTGTACTCTGTTGAGCCATTGAGATATCAGGGCTTATCTATTACAGCAGTTTTATTCTAACCAAGATAAGAAATTGGTATAAAGTGGATGCTGCTGTAACAAAAATCTAATATATTTGGTATTGGCTTAGTAGCAGGTAGCATGGACTGAAGCTGGAGGCTGGAAAGATGGAGACCCATGCAACGATGTGGCAAAACACATGGTAAATCTTGATTCCCGTGATAATTTGTGGCTTTAAAGGACTGGAAAAGCAGACTGCTTCAAACTACAAATAGTAGGAAATAAAACTGACAAAGGCCAATTCTTACTCAGGAAACAAAAAAAAGAGATTAAGAGAAAGTACTTTCCATCTAAATTTGATGACCTCAAGGCATCTTTTACTGATTATCCTGCCTCTCCAGTGTCATCGTGTGTCTCTGTATGTACTGGGGCCTGAGGCAGGGGCAGATAGCTTGTCTTTTTAGTTTATGCATTGTCAAACTATGAGGAGCTACATCCAGACCTGTTGGAGAGGACTGAACATCATACTGAGATGAATGGTAACTGGAAGAACCTTTGGGATGTTTCCCTGGCAAAGGGGTGAGTGACTTTTACATGAAGGAAGAGTAGTGAAGATCTTTGGTGACCAGAAAGGCAGAACATGGCTGTGATTGGCTCACCAAACCCATTATCTCTTACTCTTGAGCATACAAGACTAGATTTCCCAACCTCTCTTGCAGTTAGTTGGGGCCATAATTGACTTGTGGCCAGTGGAAAGTAGATGGAAATGATGTGTGTCACTTCTAGGTCTGGCTCAAAAACTTCCCATAAATGATCTCCATTTTCTTTCCTCATTTGCTGGCTGAACAGAGAGGTCTCCAAAGTTGTAAGAGGATGGCAGAACAAGTTGGAGGAAGCCTAATTAGGTTCCTGAAAATGACCATATGGAATGTCAACTGCCAAAAAGGAAGAACTGTTTTGCATTTCACACTAGGGAGAAATAAATTTCTATTGTGTTATGTCACTTATTGGTGATGGCAGCTAACATTAAAACAACTAATATACCAAGTTATTGATTAAGATTCTTGTAGGAAACTGACATTCATCGTCAGGTTTTTCATATCCCAATGTAACTTGTTACTCTTATAAGAACTGAAATGTATAAAGCATTTTGAAAGTATAAAAAGAACTATGAAAGCAAAACATAGTTTTATCAGATTACAAGTAAAAAGTTAATCATAATTTTTAAAATGTAAATCACTCTCTACATCATTACCTAAAAGGTTTCTAGGCTTGTGAGTTGTTCTGCAAATGTGTATAAATAATTCTTTATTTTGAATTCCCTCCAGCTCTTACATGCAAAAAGATATTGTTTTATAGAGTCAATATTCATTTTTATGTATGTTTGCTGATATTTTTTTCATCATTCCTTTTTGAATCTTGGACTTGCCTTCTATAATCATTTCATTTTTTCCTGAAGTACATCTTTTAGCAATGTCTAAAAGCAAAACCTTTCAGATTTTGTTTCACCAAAATGTCTTTATTTGCCTTTATGTTGCCTTCTTAATTTGAATGATATTTTAGGAGAGACACAGAATTCTAGGTAGACAACTATTTTCTCTCAGTTCTGTGAAGTTATGATTCTAGCCTTCTGGCTTCCACTGTTGGTGTTGGAAAGTCTACCTCAGTCCAACTGTCAATCCTTTCTAGGCTTTCTATCTTTTTTCATTAGCTTATTTTTAAATCTTCTCCTGTTTTTGCTGTTCTGAAGCCTCATTATGGTATGTTGCAGGGTAGATTTATTCTGCCTAGAATTCACTATGGTTTCTGAATCATAAGATTCATGTTTTATCTGGAAAATTCTCAGCTGATCCCTCTGTATTATAGCCTCTCCCCTTTCCATTTTCTTCCACTGGAATTCTAATGATATGTTATTAGTCTTTCCTTTCCCTATCCCCATGGTTTTTAACCTTTTTAAAAATTTTCATTTATTTGCCTGTGCTGTAACTTCAGATAGATCTTACAGTTCACTAATTCTTTTATCAACTATTTTTTATCTGCTATTTTAACTTTTTAAATACTTTTATAAGTTTTATTTAGTTCTTTTGGTCATTTTTGATAATTTTCATTCATTGCTAATGTTTTAAGTCCCTCTTTTATTTCAATAAGTTATTTAAGCATATATATTTTATACTCTATATCTCATAATTCCTTGAAGTCCTTGAGGATTTAATTCTGCTTTTGGTTACTTGGTTTCATAGTTGATCTTAATATGTAGGAATCCTAAAGGATTCAAAATAGGGTTGTATTTACTCTCAGATACCCTGAGACACTACCTACCCCAAAGCACTTTAAACCTGTCTGGTTGCAGTTTCCTTGACTGTACAAGTAGCATAAATTCAAAGCTACAGTAGCATGAGAGGAGACTCTCAGGAAAGGAATGTCAGTTGGCCTGTTCAGAAAACTGATTTTATTTTCTAGCCCACCTTTCTTTAAGTTGTTCCCTCCAAGGGTACTGAATTTATGCAGATCTCAGTTCTGCAACCTCATCTTGTGCAGAATAAAGGATCCTTCTCCAATAATACAGGAGCCATTAAAACCCAGGGCTCCACATTCTTGGAATTTGCAGTCTCATAGGAGAACCCTTGGCTTCCATGCTTGCTCCCCAATCAGGGTTCAGTTTTCTCCATCTTTTGCTCTGATGATTTATTTCATTTATTTTCTTGTAAGATCACCTATGCATGTAAAAGAATGCTTTCTGTAATAGGCAGCATTTCTGGGTGTTTGTTGTGGGAGGTTTTTTAGTTTATCCAGTTTGCCCTATTACTGGAGTTACAAAATTCTTTTTATCATGTGCCCATAAGAATCAATAGCCACATTTCTATACATCCTCATGAGCATATAGGATGTTAAAATGTAAATGTATCACTATTGTGGCTTAAATTTTACTGTGCTTCTTGAACTAGGATATGAAAACTTGCCAGGAGATAAGTGCACGCTGGGATAAATGGCAGTGTGCCTACAAAGCCCCAAAGCTAGTGCATCTTCCTGGACCATCACTTTTACTCAGTTGTAAGTATTTTAACATCCTACCATACAGTTTAAAACAAATTACATATTATATGAATTTAAATGCAAAATTCTTATGCAACTTTCCTTACAAAGGCTTCTTTGGATCTGTCTCTACTCTCAGACCTACTAGGGTTATATCATATAACTTTATTCTGGGGGAGTCGGGGTGGGGGGGGGGTTGAGAAGCACCAGTTTAGGGTATTAAAAATTTTATAGAATTTCAAAATGTCAAATGATTCAGGAACATTGTACTTTCTAAAAACACACTACACATCAAGTCATCTAAGTCTAAGATTTCTCAATAGGTGAAGAATAGTTTCTATTTCAAGTCCTCACTTTATTTAAGAAGCAATAAAGGAATGTTTTTTACTCATTAAAAATAAAGAGGTAAATAACTATATGGACTGATATGAAAAGATGTCCATGTAAGTAAAAAAGCAACATTATATATCATAGAACTTGTGCATGCTTAACAAAACAAAACAGAACAATGTTTATCTTTCTAAAAGGCAGGAAAGACTTATTTTATATTTTTCTATATAATTTGAATTTGTTTTTAATCATGAGCATGTATTCTTTTAAAATAATGAGTAATAACAATTTAACAAAATAAAACATTATAGAAGGGAAAAATAATTCTTATTTGAAATGTTCTAAAAATGTTCAATCTCAGGATAATATCAAATCTGTTTACATGTATAAACCATCCCCACCTTTTTTTTTTTTTTTTTAATGTTTTGAGTACGTGTGTGGAGGAGGGAAGGTACAAATCTATTATGGTTAAAATGACCAAATGAAAAATTTCCAGAAAATTTTCTGATCTTAATATTGTGATTTCTCCTAGGTGCTCTCAAGTACAACCACCATACGGCATACCCTTACTTAATAAGTTTTTGCTTTTGGTGACAAACAGAAATAGAGATGAGTAATAAGATCTGCACCATAAAATTGTAGTAACAGAAACTCAAGAGCAATAAATGAAGATTAATTTTAATTACAAATTTTATAAACTTTTGGTATATAACTTTGTACCTAAAAACCAACTGGAGATATTATTTAGGAAATTAGTTCTCTTTCACATGAATGTAACCAAGATAAGCCAAATAAACTATTATCCACATTTCCAAACTGCCGAAAAGACTTCCACAATAATTCAAGTGAAAATAAACATGCCAAATGCAACTTATTTCTATATACACTTCAACAAAAAATTTTTTCCCCACTCTCCATTTTCTTTCCAAGCTCTTACTACCTTTTACCAAGGTGACTGTAAGAACTCCATAAATGGCTTCCTTGTCTCATTCTGGTGCATTAAAAATAGCATAGTAATTTTTCTGAATTACGGCTTTTATGCCAGTACTCTTCTACTCATAAGGCTTCAACCTTCACCACTCCTAGCATGACATACAAGGCTCAGTGAAATCTGAACCTAGATTATCTTTTCAACCTAACTTTTATATGTTCAAACTAAAATCATGCATTTGTTTCTGATATACATGTGAATAAATTTTCAATGATAAGTAAAATTGGGGGCTCAAGTACAGCTTGTTATTGTATAAAACACCTCACCAAATCATCAGGTGCCTTCTTTGCATGTCATTCTGAGGGACCCTTTCTGACCAGAATCTGTAGGTTTTCCACTGACAATAAGATGTAGCATGTGGATATGTGTATACAATTGTATATGAAAGCATAGCCATTCCAAAGAATTTCTTTTCCCCAGTCTCTTCTGAAAAATCAATTCTAATTCTAGAGCCTGACTTGTACACTGGATGTCCCAATGATGATCTGTAATACTACAGGATAAGTTCAACTATCAGGATGCCTGAGAGGAATAAATCACCCAGGGCAGACTTCACGTAAATATGTTAATGATATTTATTAGCAAAAGGAAGAGTTCCTATCCACAAAATTTTAGTAGGATATATCTGATCTAATCTGGGTTGGTTAACCTAAAATTTATGGCTTAATGGAACAGGGTTGGATGGAGAATGGGGATAGTTACTTAAGCTATGTAATGAATGGAATATAAAATGGAGATGTTAAAAACGGAAATTACTTTCTTTTGTGTACAATTGTTTCCAGCTATATTACTCCCTAATTAGTCAGTTATTCCAAAACTAAAACACATCCTAACGTGAAAGAAAAGGAAGGGATACTCTTGGGAGTGGCATCTGATGGTTTCAGGCTCCTCCAGGAAAAGAATGCTTTGCTTGTGTCTGATACTTGCCTGTATCTTTTGAATCAGGTAAAGTGGCCAATTTGGTCCTGGGAAAGATCTATGATTCTCATGAATTTGCTTTGATAATTCAATTCTGTATAAATTATGGGGGAAAAAGGCAGACTGAATCTTCATAACCAGGAAAAGAATGGTTAAGTGGTTTCTTCTTCTCTAGTCAAGGCAGGTAGTTAAGACAACAGCCTCAGGAATTAAGTTAAAGAAATAAAACAGCCATGAACCTGGAGTTTAAACATTATTTTACTAGGAACCTAGGGAAACAGAAGAGAAATCAGTTTAAGCCTGGAAGTAGAAATAAGGAACACTAGCAAGAATAGCGATTCTGAAAACTGGAACCTATATAGTGTCAGATTAGACACGAGAATGACAGAATATCACCCGGAAGGTATAACGTAATGTTTTTTAACCAGTATCAAAGAATGGAATAACTTGAGACCATGCCTGTGACGTAGTTTTACTAGGAGAAACCCCTTATCTGAAGTGTGGTGGTGGTGCTGGGAAGGCACTTGGAGAGTGTCAATTTTACTCTGTTTTGGGTGGATAAAGAAGGAAAAAAATCAGAGGAAAAGGGACATTCATATCACAAATGTTTTCTGTAATTGAGTGCCTACACAAACAAATAAAAGTTTGAGCCGTCAATATTTATTTAAGGAATTTTTAAGTTCTTTCAAGTCCCGGATTCTCAACATGGAGCAGAATAGTTTAAATTTCTACCCAGATACCAGGGCATATAATAATCACTTTGCAAATTTTTGTAGAATGTCTGCTATGTGTGGAAACTGTGCTATTTGTTGGGGATACAGCAGGGAACATAAAAGACTTGCTCCTGCTTTCATAAACAAAAAGTCTAGGAGCAATATTATATACTGCAGGCACAAAATGAAATTTGCAGGCTAACAAGATTCTAGAAGTATGCTAATCTAATGTGGAAATTATTAAAAATAAAAATCCACTAAAATAAAAAAGTCGCTAAAGACAGCATTCTAAAATGCAAGCTTAAAGAAAGGACTAAATGATGAAAGTGAGTTAAAAATGAACACTCTCAAGCAAGTCAAAAGGGAGGAGAAAAGAGAAACTCAGATGGGCAATGATCAGCTTGAATTAGGGAATGGGGACTATAGGCAGCAAAGGAGAGGTTACACCCATTAGAACTTACTTGGGTGGTTTCAGGTCCCTGTGAATTAGAGCTTTGGGTTGCATGCTGTGAAGATAAGCCACTCCTTGGGAACACTGTAAACACCAACTCATTGCGTGGGCAGCAGTATAATATGGCAATGGTTCAGCACCATGCAGCACTGCAAAAGAAAGGCACAAACTAAAAAAAAACTTTATTGCATATAACAAAAAACACAAAGTGAATGCAAGCACAATCAGAACATAGGTCTGAGTATTTTTTTTAGACCTGCTCTCATCAGTCCTGCTTTAAATTCTTTTCTAGATAAAAAAGATTGAAATATCTAATAATTTTGAGGGGATAACTGCCATACAAGTACCCACCATTTAACAGTATTTCTATTAAATGTTATTTGTACCATTTAAGAATATACAGTATCATACTTTTTCAAGTTGATAGTCTGTCTCATAGCTTAATATAAAATAAAAGCAATTTGATGGCATACTACCATAAGAGATGCAGAGAAATATTATAGAAGGAAACAATTTGGATCAAGATGTTTACAAGTGAGCTCTCTATAATTGCCAAAAACTAGCAATAGCCCAACCAAATAAAATAATGGCATATTAGAAACCAATTAATAATGATGAACACATGGGTAGTCAATATAAGTAAAGATTTATAAAAATAACGCTAATTTTAAAAAGTAAAATGCAATAATTTATTTTACATAATGTGCTAGAAAGAAGAGATAATACATTTATGTATATGGTTGTTGTTTTTAGGGTAAGTTAGCTTTGTTCTATAAAGATAAAATGATAAAGTTTTTTTTCATTGTTACAAGTAAAATATTCTGTGATGTGAGTTTTCACAATTTTATTTTTGAAAAGAAAGCACAACAAAACAGAAATGGAAGTCCGTTAAGGAGTTCTAAAATGAGGAGGCTGAAAGCTGAGAGAGGACAAACGGAAAAAAATGTAAAGTCTGAACTTAATTTAAAATCTGTTTAAAAAGCAAAATTTTACTTTACCTAAATGCTTTTAACATTATGAAAAGCAGCATCAATTCAAAAAATTTATATACTTGGACTTTTATATTTCACATGCTAATGTTATAACTTCTTTTCATTTTTAATCTTTAGCCAAAAAAAAATTAATTACCTCCTTCTGGCTCTCTGGTGGTAAATTGTAAGGTATATTAAATAAATTACAGTTCATGTTAAAATCTTTTCAATTATTTTAATTTACTAGATAAAGACAGGTTTAATGACACTCACCATTATATAAAGAGCCTCCTTCAGCATATTCCATCACGAGACATACCTAAAGGAAACATGCCAGAAGAATTAACCACTGAAAATATAACATGTTAGAAGACATGAGAGATAATTTTACTTTTATGTATGTGTAAAATACATTCATTTATCCACTACTATGTGTATGGCCCTAGAGGAAAAAAAAGATACCTATTATCCAAGACCTTATCTTCCAGGAGCCCTTTATCTTAAGAGTAGAGACGTATGTAAAAACATAATCCCAAGATCTTTTGGGGACTTTCTCCTGTGCCAATTGGTACTGTTATGGAATATCTAAAGCCTCATAAGAAGATGAGGTTATTGGATAAGACCACCTAAGCCAACTCCTCTAATATATTGTGTTGCTAAAGGACTAGAAACAAATTAAAGAAACACTTTTTCAGAAAGACATCTAAAATAGCATTAAATAGGCATTCTATGCTACAGACCTACACACATCTGCCATGTCATTTCTTATAGACAGCTGACAAGAAAAAAGTGACAAACTTACTGGATTCAAACAGGCTCCATATAGCTTTACAATGTTAGGATGGTTCACACGGGATAATTGACGAAGCTGCAACAAATTAAAGATTCTTTTAAACAGTGATAATTTTTGAGATACCAATTTCACTGAACCAATAAAATTTTATGGTTGCACAAAACATTTGTTCAATCATTCAACAATCACCATCTACAATGTAGCAGGCACTGTGGTCATAGGGAATGCCAAGACAAACAGCTCAGAATCCCTGCCCTCCAGGTCTCACAGTTTATTTAGGGATATAGACCTGTGACTAAATAATTAAGGCAACGTGCAAAGTGCTATAACAGGAGTTCGTAGCAAGACATGACAAGTATATAGAAGAAGAAATTAACTCTGCTAAGCAATGCCAGAAAACCATTCCATAGATGGCACTGATCCAAGTCAGAAGAAGCCTTGTCATGGTTGTTTTCACTATCGCCATAGCTATGGTTGAGTAGTGTGCCTACTCTGTGCCAGACCCCTGTTGGGCACTTTACAGATGTTATATAATTCTCACAACTCTGCAAGGTAGGTATTATCTGATCTGACAGAGAGAGTTAAGTGAGCTGTGAAGCACCCTTCAGCTAGGAATTGGCACAGACAAGTTTTGAACTTCGGTCCGACTTAAAAATCTGCACTTTTTCCTTATAATTTTATTCTCCCTCTACTCCATCTCCCACCTCTTCAATCAATTCCCTCCTTTCCATTCCTACTGCCACTGCTTTAGTAATTCTGACCAGAATAGCTGCAGTAATTAAGTATTCTCCTAGCAGGTTTTCCTACTTCCGGTTTTAATCTTCTCCAGTCCAATGTTTCATACTGAGGCCACTGAGGGGTCTGACTATACTCGTTTCCCCTTGTTCTACATGTCAAACTTCTATTAATGCATCCCCCAAGATGGCTTCTTGCTCTCTTTCTTCCCTCCTTCTCCTGTCTTTTCTCCCTCTCCCCTCTCTTCTTTGCTATTACTTATATCACACTGCTATTCATATTAAGTCCACAAAGACCGCTAAACTTCAGCCCAAAATCCAATATTTCTCGATTTTTTGACCTAATAGAAGAATGAATATCACTATTATATTTTATCTTGTACGATTCAGCACTGAGTTCTGGCAGCAGATTAAATTCTGCTCTTTCCCCAAATACCACTAAAGCAGCAAAAGGATTTTTATAAAGACATAAACTCAGTAGGATGAAGAAAATGTGAAATGAGAAAAAATTTTTGGAAGTTGCAATGTAAAAAACTAGCAATAATTGATACAGCAGACCTAAAAGAGCTGAACTCTAAACAGGCAAAATGATAAAAACTGAAAAGCAACCAGATTTACCTTATAAAACCTCCAAAAAATTGGGGAATGGTGGTGGTACAAGGTAGCTCTGCAAGTGGGCTAATAAAAGAGGAGAGAAGGATTGGTAGAAAGACTGACCCAAAGATCCCTTCCTCAACTTCAGAAACTCAGTGACTACACCTCTTCATCATCTCAGCAGAAGACTAGAAGTTTTATTCTTTTAGAGAACACATAACAGAGAGTCTCTGGATCAGAGGACACCAAACACAATTGAAGGGATGAGCATACAAATTCCCCCAAATAAAACTAAGGGAATGAGTGCACAAATAAAAACAGAGATTAGTCCAAGTTTACATACTGAATGTTGGGATTCCCTGCCTTCTTTCCCTACTTGGCTCTCAAAATACAGAGATGTATGCCCTCAGGCAGAAAATGGGGATTTAATCAGTCCAAGAGAAAAGACTTACAGATGTGGACACTGAGGTTTCTCCAATGAAACATCCAGTCATACTACCCTCAAGTAAGGGTGAATGTGTGTATGCACACAAACATACATACTCCTTCCAATCAGTGTGTAAATGTCTCTTCCTTAAATATGACTGGTAAATTAAGGATCACCAGACATTTGAGGAAAGTTTCTAATATGAAAGACAGATTCCAAAACAAAATAAACGAGGCAATTTAGTAGACACAGATATGAACCAAAAGAAAGAAAACAAATCTGCTATCTTCAAAGACAGAAGATAATATATCCATGAAAGACTGTCATAAATAAATAAGAATACAGAAATTGAAAATACAAGAATAGATCCTTAAAACTCATTTTTTAAAAACTCATTTGAAGGGTACAAGAAAATCTCATTGGAATACAAAAACACAGAGATAGAAAAGAGAGCAAATAAGGTAAGAAAATTATACAATCGGCTCAGGAAGTCCAATATCCAAATAGCAGTTCCTAACAAAAAATGAATAGAGGAAACAGAGCAAGAAATCAAAGAAATAATTGAAGTGAATTTCCTGGAACAAAAGACATAAATTTCCAGATTGAAAGAGCCCACTGAGTGAGTGTTCAGCTTAATGGATGAAAATAAACTCATATCAAAACACACATCATTCATAATTCATGAATCATTAAAATACCAGGGGGAGGGGAAGGGAAATATCAGGGACAAGCAAAAAGTTAAAAGTTTACAGAGAGGATAAAACAGATTTCAAACAAAAGATCAAGAATCATGACATTGTACTTTGCAAAAATACTGGGAGATAAAAAATGAAGCAATGCCTTCAAACTTTTGAGGGAAAAATCACCTCTAGCCTAGAATTCTATACTCATTCCAAGTCTTAAGAGAATATAATCTTCACTTCCTATAAGGTATTTTCATACATTCAAGAACTCAAAAATAAATAAATAAATAAATAAAGCCTTGTAGCCTTTCTCAAGAAGCTATAAAGTTTGTGTTCCATCAAATGGAAGAAGTAAACAAAGAAAAAGGAAGATGATGAAAACGAGAAGGTAGCACAAGAGAGAATGTGAGGAATATCCTTGATTTGGTAAAGGGAGACCCTAAAACAACTGTACAAAGGTCCTAGAAAGCCATTAATCCAAACTGAAGCTGGTCAGATGGCTCCAGGAGAAATTTCAAGATAATAATTTAAAAAATGAATAATGATCAAATTAAAATTACAACTTAACCATCATAATTAGAGTTACATGTTTAGATGGAGGATGGGACAAGGTAGGAGCAAGGGTAGGAATTAAAGAGATAAATTTCATCTTTCTTATTGGAAAGCCAATAGATAGTGCCTAAATTGAAAAATCAAGAAATAATAAATTAGCCATATTATTTAAAGATATAAAGGTAAATAACAACAACAACGACAAAGTGTCAGCTAAGAGTCCAAAGAAATCCCTAGGAAGCAGAAAATTTGGTGAGAGGAGTTATAGGGGACCGGAGTTTTTCCCTAAGCTATTATGATCTTTTGACTCTTGATTCCTTACATCTAATACATATGCCATTTCACCCAGCTTTGTGAAACTGCCAATACAACAGTACATAATTAATGACCTTATTTAAATCAAATAAAAATCTTGAATAAGGCAAGGCTGTTACCAGATTCTTGAAACATACTACTAGAGACCATATTTCTTCATAATGAATGGGTCAAACCATTCATCAGCATTTCTCAACTCTTTCAACCAATTACAAATCCACCTGAATATATCATAATTCAGTTCTCATTTCCCCCATATTGCATTTTTTTTAAATGTGAAAAATTTAGAAATTATGATTAAATAAAACAAATTCATAACATTTATAACATAAAGTTAATTATCTGCTGGCCAATGGGATTAATGATAAAAAAAACACTGCTTTAATCACGTACTGTGATTTAACATACAAAATAACAGCTTTAAAATAAATAAATCTGATAATACAATGATCTCATGATTGAATTTTCTTTCCTCATCAAGTTTTTAAGAATAATTGTAAATTTTCATGCTAAATGAGAAAAACTAAATTTGAAATTATTTTTCCTAAACATAATCTCATTTGAATTTCTAAAACATTCAGTTAAAATGAATACATAAAATTTCCCTTCTTAATTTTAGATAATGGGAGAGAACACCATTTCTTTTCTATTTTAAAATTAAAATTCTATGTCTTGAAATAGAACTGAATTAAATGGGTGAGACTGTATTTTAATTCAGGGATGAATTCATTTATGTAGTTAAATTTCTTTTCCCTTAATTTTTAATCAGGATTAAAGAGTGTGAATAAGGAAATGTCCCTAAGGCATTACCTTTGGTTCACATTGCTGATGTTCAAGTATATAGAGAAATGACAATTGAACACAACCTTTCACATATTAAATTCACAGAATATCTTCAGTGAAGAACACAACAAATGACATCTCAGCTTACCTCTACAATAAAAGCCTTCCTCTCAGATTCACTTTCTATTTGTTTAATAGCAACATCTTTTGCTCTCCATTTAGCTTTGCAGACTACTCCAAAGGCTCCTCTTCCAACAACCTGAGTTTAAAAATAAAACAAAAAACATGAGACTAAGAAACAAATAGATACAGCTCCACACTGAACCCAATCTGCAAGATAAGCCAAAGAAAATTATAGAAATCATCACTATTTGGATTTGCCACTAATCAACTATGAATAATTACTAAAGTGAGGTGATAATAAAATGCACGGTAGTATCTATCTTTGAAAGTTTATGGTCTAGACACTTCATCCTCAACTAATTCCAAAAACCACAAGCAAAAAAGACAGATGTTAAATGCAAAAATTAAAACAGGCAAGATGAAAGAGAAGATAGAAGATGGTTAGGAAAAAGAAAAAACAGGAAAATATAATGTTTTAAGCTATCAATTAAAAATGACTTTTGAATATTTCAGTAGGGGTAGGGCATGGAGGGGAAAGGAAAAAATTAAGATGAAAAAGGCTAGCCATGGTGAAGGATAGACAATGTGATATATCTACGAAATGGAGCATTATTCATTAAGGAAAAGAACAGAACTACGACACATGCTAAAACATGGATGAACCTCAAAAACATGCTAATGAAAGATGCCAGACACAAGAGATCACATATTATATCATTCCATTTATATGAAATGTCCAGAAAAGGCAAATCTATAGAGACAGAAAGCAGATCAGTGGCTGCCTGGGCCTATGGGTGAGAAATGGGATTAACAGTAAATGAGCAGGAGGTGATGAAAATGTTTGAAAACTGACTTATGTGATGGCAGCACAACTTGGTACACATTTGCTAAAAACCATTGAATTGCATACTTCAAATGGGTGAATTTTATGATATATAAAATAAATCTCAATAAAGTTATATTTTTTTAAAAAAAAGATTGAACATGTAGTGTGCATTGACACTAACTGATGGGTACATGTAGGTTTGTTATGCTATTCTCTTTACTGTTACAAATGTTTGAAATGTTCCATAATACAAAAACAACAACAAAAAAACAAACAAAAAATAGCTTTTGATACCTATGAGAAAAAAATTATTAGATTTTATCATTGAAAGGCATGTTCTTTAGTGCCATTTACTCCAATTTCTCAACTTCCAGTGTATCTGTAATGATTAATTTTATGTGTCAACTTGACTAGGCTAGGGCACTCAGGTGTTTGGTCAAATAGTAGTTAAGCTGTTGTTGTGAAGGTATTTTGTAGGTGTGATTAACATCTACAATCAGTTGCCTTTAGGTAAAGGAGATAACCCTTGATAAGACAGGTGGATCTCAACAAATTAAGAGCAAAAACTGAGGTTTCCCAGAGAGGAAGAAATTCTGCTTCAAGGCTACAAGTCAACTTTTGTGCTTCCAGCCTGCCAGCCTGCCCTCCAGAATTCAGACTTGCTGGCCCCCACAATCACTTGAATTATATCTTTTAAATAAATCATATACATACACCTAATAAATATTATGTGTGTATACACATAAAAAGAAATGCATATACACACATTCACATACGTATATATCTATATATCTGAACCTGCGTTTCTGGAGAACCCTGGTACAGTATCAAAGCACTCTGTTTCAAGACTTTTCTTAAATGAAAAATCTACTTTCCTACACAGCTCTCATTTATTATGTACTTTCTATGTAGCAGGCACTGAACTAAGTGCATTACACACATTACCTGATTTTTACAACCTTTGGAGGTAGGAACTATTACCCTCATTTACCGACAATAACTTAGGTTTAAAGTAGTAAACTAACCTGCCCAAGGCCAAAAAGCTAGTAAGTGGTGGAGAGAGGTTTGATGTCAGGCAGTCTAATGCCAGAATGTTAGTGATTCTAATTTGCAACACATAAAGCTCTTCCTATATTAGAAAGCAACAGTTTATGTCTTCCCTTGGAGGAGTCTTCACTTTGGACAAGCTTACATGAAAAAAATCCCTGGGCACAAATTCTTCTCTAACAAAGCTGGCTATAGCCAGGGTGATCAAATAATTTATTATCTAATCTGGGACACTATGGAGGGTAAGAAGTATCCTATAATGCTCATTTCTGTCACAATATACCAAGATTAAGAGCAAACAGGTCCTAAAAAGTTTCAATTCATGGCAACATTAGGCTAAGAGGATATGCATCGATATTACTATTGAAATTACTATTAACTGGGAAATAGATTATGAAGTAATTTGAATATATTCTTTAACCACATATTTACAAATATATCAAAGTAAGTGTCAATTAGTAGACTCCCATTGTTTCATTTCCCTATTCTCAGGTACACTGGTTCTCACCTGTCCATGCAGGGATTCCAAATATTATCTGTATTTGTAGATCATGCACTTGTTACAAAAATTGTGTATGGCTGTTCATGATGCACAAGTGCCACCTAGTGATGAGATGACTGCTGACTCTGAGTTTTCTACTTACCAGAGGCTGAGGTTTGGTGGACTGCCCAAATACAAGGGGCTGAATAGAGAGCACAGCCAAGCTTCAGGAATCAAGGAAAGCTGAAGAGAGGGCCTCGCCAGCAAGCAGGGAAAAATGAGCAAGGTCTCCTGCCTTCAATGGGTGAAAGA
Source organism: Cabassous unicinctus (assembly GCA_029593785.1). Taxonomy (NCBI): domain Eukaryota; kingdom Metazoa; phylum Chordata; class Mammalia; order Cingulata; family Chlamyphoridae; genus Cabassous; species Cabassous unicinctus. Next base: position 61,177 of record JAQZBX010004063.1, read on the forward strand.
AAGTGAGGCTTATGCCAAGAGAATGATGAACTTCATTTGTTTATTTCTTAAACCAGTATTTCTGAGTGCCTACTATACACAGCTACTGTTTGGATTATCAGAGATAAAGTAGTAAATAAGACAAAGTATACTAGAATGTACTTTTTTTTTTGTTTAATCAACAGATGAACCAAAATATGAATAAGAAAAATACCAGATTGCAAGAAAATATCATGCAGTGAACAAATATAGGATGATATGACAAAGAGACTAGTGGCAACTTCAGGCTGGAAGGTAATCTGAGGAGGTAACTAGCCTAATATTTGAATGACAAGAGGTACCAACCAAAGATCAGGGATAAGAAAGAACTAATAAAGATCCTAAGGGAAAAAACTCATTCCTTTGTACAAAAATATTTGAACCCTATCTACAGGCTAGGCACTGTTCTAAGCACTGAAAATATAGCAGTGAACAAAATAGACCAAAATCCTTATCTCACTGCTTATTTTCTTTTGGAGAGAGACAAGTAAACAGGAAGATATAGAAGAAAAAAATATATTTTCGAAAATGATAGTGTGTTAAGAAGAAAAGGGGCATGACTGTGTGTGTATGTGTGTTATGTATTCCCTCTTCTATGGACTTCCCCACTGACTCCCCAATTTTAAACAGGTAGTCAGATGACCTAGAGAAATGCTTGGAATGTTTGGTGAGACTGATGCATAATGCAAAGAGGGAAGAGCAATGGAAGATAAGGCTGGAGAGACAGGCAGAGGCCAGATCCTGGAGGGCTCTCCATACAAAAATGAGTTTGGTCAGTCTAAATGCAATGGGAAGTAGTTGGGAGGACTTTAAGGAAGCAAAGATGTGATTTGTATTTCAATAAAACAAAGCATTTTAGCTCCTATGTGAAGAGTGGATTGTAGGAGGGCTAGAGTAAATAAACAGACCAGTTAGGAGACCGTTAGAACAGCCCAAGCAAGACTTAAAGTTGTGAGGACAAGGTTGATGATAGTGCAGAAAGATAGGCAGACTCTGGATAAATTGTAGAAGAGTCAAAAAGGCTTGCTGTCTGCACGTAGCTCCGCTAATAAAAGCGCTGGGCTGTCTGTGCTTCAGGGATAGC
>JAQZBX010004064.1:0-42146 GCA_029593785.1 Cabassous unicinctus
TAAAAAAGAAACAACATGTGTAATATCCCTAGAGGTGGTAATGATGTTGATTTATCTGAAGGATAAAAAGTCCACGTGACTGGAGCATGGTCCCTAGAAACAGACCTTGAGAAGAGAATTAAGGCACAAGTTGTTTATTAAGGAAGTGTCCAGTGAGCATAAGAACACTAAAGGAATATGAGGGGATCTGGTTGGAGTATCAATCCAGATCTGTACAGAGGGAAAGCAGGATATGAATTAGATATAGAATAGGAATATGATAAGAACCTAGATTATATTTTGTTTGATGGGATGCTTTTGAAGAGTTTTAATCAAAGGAATATCACAATCAGAGTTATGCTTTAAAATTATCCTTATGGAGACTGATGCAAGAATTGATTTTAGAAGAGCAAACATGGTAGCAGATAAGTCAGTTGTAAACGAATTGAAGTGGTCTAAGAATGTGATGATGGGGCCTAGATCAAAGAATGGATTAAGAGAGATAGGTATCCATACTCTGGACATAATTCAGAGGTTGATTTCATAGATTTTGCTGAGAGTTTAGATGTAGGATATATGGTAAGGAGAAGAATGAGGAATGATGCCTTGGACTCTGGCCGGATCAACTGGATTGTGGAATTTACTAAGATGGATAATCCTTGGACAGGAATACGGTGAGTGAGAAAAATCCAAAAATTCTGTTTTGGACAAGTGCAGATATCAAGTAGTCAAAGAGATACAGGCAAAATCTGGGCTGAAAAATATCTATTTTGGAGGCAGACATATATAGAAGATCTATATAGCCATGGTAGTGGATGAGATTACATATGGAGCAGGTTCCAAAATCAATGAGACCCTTCAACATCCTAGTTCTGGCAGAGGAAAATTACCAGTGAGGTAGGAAGAAAAGCAAGCTAAAAAAGTTATTTGAAGGAGGAAGACATAGTCAACTAGAGGGGATTATTTGAACATTGTGAGAATTTTGCAGCAGCTCAGCAAGATACACGGTATTAGGAACATATCTATTAAATCCCAGGGTCAGCTAAAAACAGCTAAAAAACTTTTGTTTGTAGAGCTAGTCTCCTCTGTTTCCATCAATTTAAGAAAGATACAAATGATGAATTATTTGGTACACCTTTTCTGACCTTTAATTAGGTAGTAAATTCTAGTGGCCGTGAGCCATTGCAAATAGTGTTTCTTCACTCTGCTTTTGAGATAAAAAAGAAGTATCTATGCTTGTAGTACTCTAAACATTCTTTTGCACATTTTGTTTACCATTATTTGGATTTCTCTTCCTTATCAGAATTACCTTGGGGAGAATATAGTAGTGTAGCTCTTAAGAGCATAGCTCTGCAATTAGACTACCTAAATTCCAAACTCCTTACTGCCACTTTCTGGTTGTATGACCTTGCCTCACTTATGTTTGCCTCAGTTTCTTCACCTATAAAATAAGGGTAATAATAGTGCCTATCTCATGGTGTATTGTGAGAATCAGTTGAGCTAATAAGAATGTAAAGCCCTCAGGGTATTGCTTGGCACATCTTAATTGCTAGCATTATTATTATTGTCTAGGAAGAGTCCTGCTCATTTTCCATCTAAGAAAATCCATATTCATTTTTTGTCTGGATTCTCTTCTATGAACTCTTTTCCAACAGACTTGGACAGAATTTATCATTATCTCCATGTGACCACTGCATTTTTCACTTATACTGTTTTTTTCTCCCCTGTACTTTGCATGTACACAATAAGCTTCCTGAAGGCAAGATTATATATTACACATCTTGTGTCCTTGAAACAAAATGATGTGCCAAACACACACTGCACCAATGATTATCAGCCCTGGCTGCCTGGCAGGATTACTGGGGAAATTTTCAAAATATGCATGCTCTGGGATTAGGATTTGATAGAGTATTGGGGAATTTTTAGAAGGGTCCTCATATAGTTTTCATATTTTGCAAGATGAGACTTTCTCTGGTAGGCACTCCATAAATAGGTAAATGAACAAATGAGTTATATTTTGTCTTGCTTGGTATTTAAAAGGAAAAAAGTTATTATTTTTCATCCATTCTGAATACCTTGTAGAAAAATTTGTTCATTTCATGTTTATTAGTGGGAAAGAATGGCTATACATTATCTGCTTTATGTAATAACTTTCTTTTATTTGAATACTATTATGTGTCACTTTTCAGCTTTTACTGAAAAAGTCTATACAATTATATATAATGCCTTTGGATTTGTTTATGAAGATTTCTGGGTATGATTCCCCATTTTGATTTATCCAAAAAAAGTTTACTCATGCAGAATAAAATTCAAATGTATAGGAATATAGTACCTAAACTTTCTATATGGTTCTACTCTCAGGAATGCTTCATTTGAATGTAGCTGTTTGATTTTGTATAATATAACCATAGGCCAAATTAGTTAAAACAAAATATGTTTCCCATTATCTCTTAAGTTTTCAAAAAAGGGAACAGCATATATACATGATATAACAAAAACACTTATTTTGGATAAAGCATTAAAAATAAACTTAAAAAATGAAAATAAAATTATACCTTTCATTGAAACTGACTGGCCAAGTGTGTCATGAAATATAGCACTCATTACCAGGAATTTGACTTACTGTCAAAAATAGGAATACATTTTCATAATATTAATAGTTTTGTTAGTAGTAGTTTTCCATTACATCCAAATTCATGTAATAATTTGTTTTGTCTTATTAGCAGATTTTCAATTTTCCATTGTGATTTTCCAAAAGTTTTGATGGAATATATTTATATATATGAATATGTATGTATCATTAAGTATCATGTAATTGCTTCTCTTAAGTCATATGGCTTTATAATGATATACAAATATTTTCATATATATATATATTAAAGCAAGAGGAGTTTTGTCTTTTTAATTTACAACTAGAATATGAAAAGATAACCAGAATGCCATTAGGTAATTAGGTTAAAGTAAGTGGAAATGCACTTGTGTAGTGCCTTGGAACTAAAAGATAAAGTGAGCTAATGTGTCTTCCTGCAATCTTAGAACAAGTGTACTTTATCAAAGGACAGATGGTTGTTCAGCAATATATCACCAGAATAAAGAACATGAGTGATAACTTACTTCTTCTCTGAGCCATATTTATCACCCTATGGATACATTATCTATCATTATGTTTTCTTTAACAGTAATTTCCAGTTTTTATAATAAAATTGGATGTTTAAATGGTATCCATTATTTCACTGCATGTTTTCAAATATCTTTGGGTATATTCATCAGCAGATCTTATAAACATTTCCTAACTTCAAATATATTTCCTGAAGAAAAGAATCTAATAAGATGCTCCCTCATTTGAAAATCACCTTTTTCTATCATATTTAAATACTATATTTCATATTGCCCTCAAAAAAATGAATAAGCTCACATATACATCAACATTTTTCTGTAGGATTTCTGGATCATTCAGGTTGGTACTTTGGTTTTCTTCAGATATTGTTGTGAAAAATTAAAAAGGATCTTTGGCATCAATTCCTTGCACACAATGATTTATTTTGTATTTAGCTTTTTTTTTAAATGTCAGTTTGTAAGGAAAGGTCACTGAAGTTTGGGAGGGAACACAATACATAGTAATAGCCACAACTGAGCTTTATCAAAATCCCCACCACATTGGTATTTCATTTTTATAAAACTGGAAGCATGCTTCTTGGATCTGAAAATTCACTGGGGAGATCCAGCTTCTCTTATGATTTCAAAGATGATTCTTTTGTATCTTGGTCTGAAGAAGACTCTAAGTAACTAAAGATTATGAACTTACAACTCCTGCTGTAGCCCAGAAATGTGTCTTCATTTGTTTTGTGGCTTAATGTTGATTAAAGGCCCAAATATTTGTGCAGTAGAGATTCTAATGATTTCTGTCCAGTTAGAAGAAATAAGGCCAACTGTTATATATTTTATTACTCTGCAGGCATTTACCAGTTTTGTATATAACTTAGTTTCCTAGTTCCTCAAACATCTAGTTTTTCAAAATGCTCTCTGAACCAGCTTTGCTATCTTACTGGTACCCTCATTAACAAATTGATAGTATTTTTGACAAGTATCCTTCTGTATTTGAAAAAAAGGCTATGACTATATCACTAATCTTTATACCTTATGAGCATGATTGCACTTTCTCTGCTTATTTTACATAACAGTTTGATGTGATAGTGGCATATGTATCACAGAAAATCTCAATAGACTGTCTTAGAGCCAATAAGACAACTGAAATTTGAACTATTTATTCTCAAGACTGATGTTTATGGTGAAATTGTGAATGAGTCTTATTTGAGCATCTTTTCCAATTGAGAGGTGCAATGAAAAGACACACTTTATGCCAGTGTTATTTCCAGTGCTCTGGAAAGTCATTTATGGGTCATAGACAGCTTCATTTATCTTCATAATGGTTCAGATTATTGATGAGTCTAGAATAACACTGGAAATCATATACCATATTATACTAGCCCATAGATAAAAACTTAAAACACAAGTCTCACAAAATTTCAAAGGGTTAATATGCAAATTTACCAACATTTTAAGATAGTCTATATTTGAATTTTGCTGCTAATAGGAAGGCAAGCAGCAATAAAGAACTAATTTTTATTTCTCCCAAGCATTATTACTGTTATAAATTTGTGAGATATGTTTTGGAAGATGAATGACACAATATGCTATTTTTCATTAAATAATTACTTTTCTTTTATCATATAGCCTCACAAGATTATGTGCTTATTTTCTTCAGTGCCTGCAAATTACTTACATGCCCTTGAAAGAAAGGCAGCTAAATTGGGAACAAAAGTAAAGCTCTAAGATAAATTTCCAGTCATCCAGAAAAGAGTAGGATCAAATCCTGAGTTATCTGCAGTATTAAGACAGGGACTAATCAACTAGGTTCTAGTTCTTTTTTGAAATAGATTTTAAATCACAGTGTCCTGGTTTTTCCTTTTATATTATTTCCCATGTTTGAGTTATGCATCATTGGTAGTGTTTTAAACCATAGCATCTACAACAGGTCTTTATTGCATGCTTTATTGCATACTTGAATGGCATTTTTCAAAGCCTGGAGGTTTCTCATATTTCCTTTGGTGAGATTTATGCAATAGAATTTGTAGAGTCAGAAAAAGGGAATCAAGAGAAAAGAGTTCTTGACTCTATTTAATATAATCTTAGATTGCCGTAGGCTAACTCAGAGCTAAGAAAAATAAAGTTCCCAGTTTAAATCAATGAGGCATTTATTTTATTTTTTAATTCTCCACTGAATTTCCACTTCCATCAGCCTTCACAAGCGGTGCTTGTGATGCCAGAATGTCTCCTAGTCTCTTCTTTCTTTTTTAATATCAAGGACAATTTATTTAAGGAAATATGCCTATGATGGCTATAGGATGCCCTCAAAATATTTACTGAATGTAAAGGCAATGTAAAAATATCTAAATAGTCCCCAGGCTGTAGAATTCCTTTCAGCAACGGGCAGATACCCTCTAATACCTGAGATCATCAATAAACTAAGATTGATTCACTAAAATTTAGATATTTCAGAGGCATTATGGTATAGTGCAAAGCACAAGGCATTAAAACCAGACAAGCATAGATTTTCAATCCCATCTCTGGGGCTGTGGACAATGTTATGGGTTGAATTGTGCTCCCCCAAAAGATATGTTCCCCCAAAGATACAGGAACTTATTTGGAAATAGAATCATTACTGAGTTAGTTAATTTAAAATGAAGTTATACTGGAGTAGAGTGGGACCTTAATCCTTATAAGGAGAGAAGAGAGAGAGCAGAAAGTGAAGTGCTGCAGCTGCAAGCAATGGCATCCCATTGATTGCCAGCCACCACCAGAAGCTAGAAAGAGACAAGGAAGGATTGTACCCTACTGGTTTCAGAGGAAGTATGACCCTGTTGACACCTTGATTTCAGACTTTTCGCCTCCAAAAGTGTGAGAAGATAAATTTCTATTGTTTAAAGCCACCAAGTTAGTGGTGCTTTGTTACAGCAGCCCTATGAAACTAAGAAAGACAAGTTTCACAATCTGTTGCATTTCCATTTCTTCTTACGTAAAAAGGAGACATGAACTTGGAAGGTTGCTGGTAAAGTAGAAATAACAGATAAAGAATATAGGGAACATAATAGGCATTCAATAATATCTGTTAGTAAAAATTATACCACCCCAGGTGGAAAGAACTGTCTTCCCTATTTTTTAGTTCCTCTTGGATATGCTGATTCATGGTCTTTTGGCTTCACAAGGTGACCTTGCTCTCTCTCTCTCTCTCTCACAAGGTTTACTTCTCCTATTGAGTTAGCACCATGTTCTCATCTAGGAGCCTAAGACCAGAGCTGCTCTTACTGTAATCTTACTGCTAAGTTCAGATCTCTCCTCCACTGATTTCTCCTATTTTTCCTGTTTTGAAGTCTTCAAATCTGTTGTGAATCTAGGTTTAAGGAGCTGGAAATACAATGTTAAGGAAAATATGGTCCCTGAATTTGAGAATCTTAGTCTCCCAAGTCACTGATTCTCAAGTGCCTTTTGCAATGTCTCTGGCAAAGAAGTCAAGGATCCTAATGCCAATAGTAACTGTTGTGGACTGATTTATACAAATTGTAGTTATTTTATAATTTCATTGTTTTTTGTCATTTCTGTTTTACCTCATTTCAGGCAATTAAAATAAAATTTCAGAATAAGATTCTGCCAACAAGCAATTGATTGTTGATAATTTATTTTAAATTCGAGATCTGAAATATTATGCCCCCTCCTTCTCCCAACACCTCCAATCCTTTAATCTGCTGTTGAAAATGAATAATAAACCATTTGTTTTGCAGAGTTTTACTGGAAAACTACTGGAGTGTTGGGGAAGCAACCATGACCAAAACAAACAGTAGTCCCTCAAGGAACTCATATTTGAGACTTGGCCTTTTATGATGGCACTTCTGGTACGCATTCCACCATATCTGGATAGTGCAAATTAAATTTGGAGGCATCTCTTGCTCTGTTCAGCAACTGTTTTCTTTGAAAATCATCAATAATCTGCCAACTGGGCACTGTTGTAAAACAATCGTTCATAAGAAATTACATATCCATTTCTCAAGGCACAGGCAAGACCCAAAGTACTTTTTAGGTCAGAATGAGTGCCCTAGGTATGAAAAAATTTCATCCAGAACATGTTATTCTTTTAGTTTTAGGCTTGAAACCTAGACTGAAGCAATATTTTGACAAAGGGAGAATTTGGGCATTTGCTTTGATCCTGGAAACATGAAATTAGTTTCTTTTCTTTTCTGCCTGAAGCCATTTACTTGCTTCACTTAATTCTTAACCCCTCCAGAAGGAAAAAATAAAATAAAAGATGGGAAAAGCTGTCAGGTGTTTTACCAGATAGTTAATAATTTGGTCAACAGAAACTGGATCCACTGGAGTTACAGCTTTTAAATCTACTTTACAAAATGGAAAGAGAGAGCTCAAAAGTGAACCATATATGAGCTAAAATCCTGGCTTTGCCATGTGGCTGCTGTGTAACCATGGGTAAGTTTGTTTTATCTATAATGAGATAAAATTTTCTCATCTGTAAAGTGAAAAAAATTATTACTTACTATTCAGAATGTTTGGAGGCAAATGAATGGCATAAGCAAAACACCAAATATTGTGTCAAGTATACATTAATTATTTAATGGGGAATAATTGTTCTCTTCATTAATAACTCTCATAAATATTTCAAGAAAAAGAAAATCAGAATTTGAAAAAGGAATTTAAAATGTGAGCAACGTTGTGGAAACTTAGAAGAAGAAGTAGTATTTCTGCTGGTCCTGAAATATTGGCTCGGAAAGGGACCTTCAAGATTTATTCATTTATTAGAATTTCCCTGTTTACCAACCTGACAGTGAATGCTGAAAAAAATCTTAGTATGCATTCTTCATTTTTAACATTTATACATGAAAATAACATTCAATTTCATGAAGCCATCATTTGTCTAACAAATGTTCTTATTTATCTAGAATTGGTTTAGATAAGAGAAGAGTTTATATATGTATCTATATGCATATAGTATATGGGTATTTTATAGTTATGTGTATATGTATTAGTCAGCCAAAGGGGTGCTGATGCAAAAATACCAGAAATTGGTTGGTCTTTATAAAGAGCATTTATTTGGGGGTAGAAGTCCACTGGTACCAGGCCATAAAGCATAAGTTTCTTCCCTCACCAAAGTCCATTGCCACATGACGGAGCAAGACAGCTGCCGACGTTTGCCAGGGTTCAAGGCTTCTTAGGTTCCTCTCCTCCTGGGGCTGCGTTTCTCTCCAGGCTTAGCAACTCTGTTTCCTTCACAAGGTCAGCTGTAGACTATGAGGCTCTCTAGGCTTTGCTTCTCTCCACAAGGCCAGCTGTGAACTCTTAGGCGAATGGTTCATCTCTATCCCGGGGCCTTCTTTCCTTCCTCACCAGAACTCCATCAAAACTGCTCTCTCTGTCCTTTGCCTTGCCTTTTATATTTGATTCCCCCACCCACCAAGGGGTGGGGCTCAACGCTCTACTGATGTGGCCCAGTTAACACCCTAATCATAAATTAATCATGCCCAGATTAGCAGACCGGTTTACAAGCATGATCCAATATCTATTTTTGGAATTCATAATTACATCAAACTGCCAGACTGCAACAGTATATGAATATGCTTTTGTATAGATTTATTAAGGAAAGCATTATTCCCAAACCTTTGTTTTCTCATGGATAAATTCCATCACTTATTTGCAAAATGTCATAAATTTTGAAAATTGCTAAATATGCACATTTAGAATTAAATTTAATTTTTGTCTCTTGCTGTGTAAGAATAAAGTAATATAGATTAAAGTGTTTCTCTAAAGAGAAAATATATAATAAGAGTTTTGCTCGAAAAAGGTAGCATGCCTTATCATCTACCTATCCTCATTTCATACCCGGCAAAGTCAGTTTGAAGACATCCAGTCTGCCCTCTATAAGGAGAAAAGAAAATGACATTTTAAAATATAGTAAATGGCAACTGGATAGAAAAAATATATAAACCACATAGTCAATATTCCTTAAAGTTACTTTCTCTCTTTTGAGGAAGAAGGAGGTGAGAATTCCTATGAACTGTGACCAGGAGGGGAAATAGAAGTGCTGCACTTATTTCCTTTTCCTTTAACTATGCTTTTTTAAGACCAACATTATTCATATAAGACCAAACTTAACTTTGTACCCTACATTTGTGCTTCTCTCATAGTCACTGAGTGTTTCAAATCATCTATAGGCTCATGAAGATGAAATGAAACATAATGCCTGGAGGGAATAGAGAGGAAATTTTCTTGCTTAATGTAATCATGTTATCTTTACTCATTCAGCAGGAAACGAAGTGTTGCCTTTACCTTTGGGCGACAGGGAGTTATACCAACCCTCTGGAGTTTATAATATTTTAGTGGTGTTCTATCTGTGAAAATATTAACAACTGCAAATGCTAAAGCCACGGAGTTGAGAATGTTTCATGAAATTCTTGTGGAAGAAAGACTTGTAGCCAAAAAAAAAAAAAAAATCACTTCTCTTTACTCAAATCCTGCTGAAGAACCTGGGGAATCCAGGCATGTGAAAACTGTGTACTTACTCATACCAAGATGTCAAAAAGAGTTACCAAAGAAAATTTCCCCTTGCAACAACGTCATAAGTTATATATTAACACAGTTTTCCTGCTATGGAACTTGAGGAAATTAGCAACGTCTTAAATGACAAAACCAAGCATGGAACCCAGGTCTGTTGAACTCAAAAAGATTGTTCTTGTCCTTAAATTTTTACATTTCTACAGTTGACACTTTATTCATTAATATTAAGTTTTCTATTTTGCTAAATTAGACTATATTCAAATAATTGTTTAAAAGGCGGGAGAGAGACAACTCCTTATTTGCTTATCAGTGACCAAGAGACATCTAAAAGACTTTCAAAATCACTTTTTTTAGGTTGCAGATATGTTTGCAATATGGTCTATTTCCTTTTATAATCATCTTTGCAGGCCTGGGTTATCTCATATTTTCTGTGGGCCCAGAGCTTCCTCTAAGCCCTATAAGTAGATTTCTTCAAACATATTTGATATTAACAAGAGGAGAATTAGACTATTTTTCAGTGACGTCTCTATAATTTTATTACTTAACATTATGTTGCATAGTTAGTGTGCAAGATGTTTTTTGATTAAATGAATGAGTATATGAAAGTAAGCTTCCAAAGGATAAGCGTTCTTAATTCATTTATACTTTCATTCATTGGTTAGGTAGCAATATCTGTTATTTTCTTGTTGATAGCTGCAAGAAATTCTGATTAGAAAAAGCTTTTTCTCCCCACATAACTATGAAGTATCTGTTTCATTACAAGTAGTGTATAAAATTCAATAAAAGTAATTCCAGAAATCTGTGTTCCTAATTGTTGGCTACTTTTAAAGAGGCCTTGTTGCTACTTATCACTTTATTTCTTTATTAGATAAAAAAGATAGCAATGTTTCTTTTCCTTCATAGTTGACTCTTTCTTTCGAACTCATCAGAATCTACTATTTTGCTAAAATTGTTGCACTATACTACCTGCTGCCCCTAAAATGATCAAAAGCTTCCAAAAGCCTTTAAGAGACCTTGTTGGAATTCTTTTCTTTGTTCAGACACACAAACAAATATGTTTTTTTTTCCAAAGATTTATTTTTTCTTTATTTATCTATCCCCCGCTTCCCCCAGATGCTTCGCTCATCTGTCTGCTCATTATATGCTCGCCTTCTCCAGGAGGCTCTGGAAGGGAACCTGGAACCTCCCATGTGAGAAGCAAGTGCTCAACAGACTGAGCCACATCCACTCCCAGTGGGCTGTGGTGTCTGCTGGCTTGTGGCCTCTGCTTGTTGTGACGGGGACGGAGTCTAGCTCTGTTGTGGCGGCGTCTAGCTCTGCTACAGCAGGAAGGGACATCTGCTAGTCTTCTTTATTTTGAGGAGGCACTGGGACCCGAACCCAGGACCTCCCATGTGGTAGGCAGGTGCCCAGGTGGTTGAGCCACTTCTGCTTCTCAACAAATATGTTTTTTTTTTCTTTTTTTAGCAAATATGTTTTTAAAGAAGTTTTCTCTATTAACTGTATCTTGTTATTTTATCTAATTTAAGAAAACATACCAGATAAACTTAGTCATCATTAATTACCAATATTTTATTTATAGCAACTTTTAAAGGTAACGTTCATAAATCTTTGAATCAAATAATTTTTAGTGACCTGAGCAATAATAGAAAAGACAACCGCTATACATGGTAACTATTACAATTCCATATTTCAGTTAAAAGTTTAATTTATTTATCTGAATTACCATAAACAGTAATGAAGCTTAGACGTGAATTGCGGTCTTTTAACTTCAAATTCAGATCAGTTTTTATTTTATTAACACAGTTGTGCATCAAGAGCAGTATTTATTGACAATGCTTAATTAGGATTGTTTGTGTCTATGAATCTATATCTCTACACTTCAGGGATATGATCACTGTACCTGGAAGAACATTCAAAATGAAGCTTTGGTTTTTGATAGACAATCCAAAAGATATCTGGGTTTTATTTAAGGGGACTTATTTTACCTAAAAAGGTACATATTTTTAATGTATACTTAGGCAGCATCAAAGAAAACAAATCCAACATCAGAAATCTTTAGCTAGTGTGTATTCTATTAAAATGTGCTATTCACTTTAATGATCTTGAATATTAACTCTCCTTTATGAATATATATATTAATATATATATATAAAGCTTTAAAAGGATTCTCAAAAACCCTGTATAGTTGGCCTGCTACAAATTCATTCACACCCTTATTTATCAATAGTTCCCCTTAATCCACTCCCTTCTACTGTTCCTTGTTCCTATAAGCTAAGACAACACTAATATCTGCCCATAGTAATTATGCTGTGAATCTACTGACACATTCTGATGAAAACCAAACAAGCAGAGAATAGAATGTGGCAGTGGAGGTGGTTTGCATTTCTTTTTGGCTTGCTACCTCATTCTTGTTAAGCCCTGCCTGACTCCAATCAAGCTCAACTCAATTTAATTTAAGCCTTTGACATATAGACTGCATTTGTCATAACAGCTGATAAAGGTAGAATTTATATGATAATACTGATTTTTGTAAACTTACTACTGAATTCAATTTGAAGTCCAATCTATTATACAATGGAAAATATGCAAAGGAGTATGACCTTAAAATACAAATTTTTAGCAATTGGTAATATCCATCTTGAGTGAGAATGGGCTGCTCTCTGCTGGATAAGAGTTGATATTTGTATCACAAAATTTCATAAGACCAAGGTTACATTTGGAATGGAAATCACTATTTCAACTTAGAGACAGTCTTACTTGTGTTTACTGATTTTTGTTGTTTGTTTGTTTCAATAACAAACACCTTCCAGTTTTAAAGTTTAATTCCTAAAAATATTCAAAGAAAATTTCGTTAGAAAGTATTTCTTCTTATTTATCCTCGTTTGGAGAGCATGTGTTTTTCAAGTAAATGAGGAAGATGCCTTATTCCAAGAATACACCATCTAGTTTAGACCAACTGTTTAATTCCAACAGTTATACACTAATGGAGTGGTCAGGTAACTAGTTTCTTTGTTACACCTTTTTATTAATGGCTACGGAATGGTATGGAATATCAGGTGGTAGAAAATATATTAGTAATGCTGTAGCCATGTGGATGAAAGGACACAGAAAATAAAAGGATATATAGAATGTTTAATATAGAAAAGGAAACTAATCCAAAATAAACAAGAAAATATTAATACTTTCATGAACCAATACTCCCTCTGTACATCACAACTCCCAAATATTTTCTGATAAGACTTTTTACATACTTAACTACAGATTTTTTGGCTTTCCATTTCTTAGGGGATGTTTTTTGAAAGGACAGAAATATTACACCTATAACAATTCAAGCAATTTCTGTAAAAACTGAAGGTCATTCAAATCTAATTGGATGGTAGCCAAAATTTCAAATTTGTAAAAGCAATAAAACTAATCTTTGATTGCTATAATTGGTGATGATTTAATTTTAAATAATGATCTTGCCAAATACTACCAAACCATCGAGAAACGTTGTTGAAAATTCTTAGTCCCTTTCTTACTGTTTCCTTTGGAGTTTATCCTTAAACACATCTGAAAAATTATTGAGGATCAAATTTTAAGTGTGTTTGATGCTAAAGAGTGAATGTTAAAGTCAATGATATTAAAACATCATGTATAAGATTAATAAGTAGTTGCTTTTTCTCCTCCTTCCCTCTTTCCCTTCTTTTTTTTTATTGCCTCCTTTCTTTCCTTCTTCATGCCATCTTCCTTTCTCCTTTGTTACTATCTTCACATGAATTGATATCTTGAGAAATGAGAATAAAATGAATATATACTCCCTCAATATAGATTTAGCTCATGCAAAATAAGCTTTATTGAAAAAATATATATGGGAAGATTGAATCTGAAATATTTTTCAACTATTATGTTGTAACTTTTCCATCTCATATAATTATATAAATATAAAAATAAATATTAATGTTTATAAATGTGATTTAAAAAATATATACCATGTCAGAAAAAAAAATTAAGAAAAACTAATTTTGTGACTACATAGATATTTGCAAATAAGTCTTGGAAAAAACAACAAAGATTTCCTTTTTCAAACCATGCTGTTTTCATTATCTCTGCTTCAGTTCCATTTCTCATATTAAATTTCATCATCCTCTAAGGCCGAATTTTTCTTGTCTCACAGAGCTTGTCATTGCTATGCTCTCTTCTGTACCTTAGGTTGAACTTAAGCTGTCACATGTTACATACTTTCAGATCACAACTTCTAGCTAACACATAAGCAACTTGTTTCTTAGCTAACGTGTTATTGGGATAAGGGTAGAAAAACAAATCACTGAAAGGTTTGCCAAATATAACCTGTACCTTTTCTCCTCCCTTTATCAAAAGAATGTTTTTAGGACCCAGCAGAGATGGCTACATGTTCTATTCTTGAAAGTCTCCAGATGGAGTCTCCCTGACACCCTCTCCAACAAAGCTTTTCCATTATTTGGTACCCTGAAATCATGCTTACTTGATCCTCTGCTGCATTTATTTAAGTCCCTTTTTTCAGTTTATTTCTCTAAGGTTAGTATTTCTTTAGAGAAATTGAATAGCACTTTCCTAAACACTGACAAAGAAAGTCTGTATTTTTGAAAATTGACAAAATTACACAAATTCCCTTAGAAGAAAGAATTTGGGTCATAGGCCCAGTAAAGAATACCACTAAATGGGAGAGTCCCAGGTATTAAAAGGTAAACCAGATTTTAGCACACAGATGTCTTTTCTTACACAATAACAGACTATTGCAGATTTGAACAGTGTGTTATATAGTCATTGCTGCCTCTTCAATAACTCATTTTGATATTTTGTAATTTGCCAAAATGTGCCTTTGTGATCCCACAGGCTCTTAACTACTTTGTAATGAGTGTGTATGAACAGATGGAAAATGTTTTCAATTTTAGAGAAAACCACTAATGGATGTCACCAGCTATTAGAAAAGCTCAGGTGGCTCCATTTTCCAAGGAAAGGTGTTGTCATAAAACTCTTCATTTTTAATGAAATGTTTGCTCATTTATACCTACATGGTAATTTAAGACTTCACAAGTCTAAACAGATTAGAACTATAGTTGGAAATTATTCAGTGCTAAATAGCCTGGAAATCCAATCTCAAAAATCTCACCTGAAAATGGTAATGTCAATCTAGGTCATTTCGTTAGGACAACTTGAAATACTATATAAATGAATCCACTCAAAAATGGATAAAGGAATTTAAATAAAAAGTTAAATGCATGCTTGAGCTTTGATGATGATCTGTCTTTCAAAACAAAAAGGAGGATGCCTTCTGTCCTCAATTTGCATCCCAAGCAAATACATCTTCTCAAAGAAAAATATATCAAAAGAATGATCATAACAAAAGTTTTTCCCAAAGCATAGTCTAATTCATGTTCAAAACCTATTTTTCTGGCTCTCCGAAAAATTAGTTAAATCATTCCCTAAAATCCCATACCATTTTCTTCTTTTATAAGATTCTCAGTCTAATATCCTATGCATGAAACAAGCAGAAATCAGGTCTAATTATTAGTTTATTTTAGGCCATTGTTATCCTCTCCTTCACCTAGTAAAACTTTGGTCAAAAATAAATGTGAAACCATCTGTGCAATGACTGATCCTACATACACTTATTTATTTAGGGCTCCATCAACAGGAATTATTTATATGCAAGTTGGGAAGGAATGAAACTAGCAATTACTTTCTATCAAAGAAAATTCCTATTATTTTTAGGAGGGCTTCATGTTTCCATTTATTTCTTCATTGGGCATGAAATATTCAATAAATGTTTTAGATAAGCTCTTTTCTGCTGTCATGAAAAACAGGTGGTCTAGCATCATATAAAATACTGAACTTATAAAACACTCTCAGGAATATTATATAGATGTAATTATATCCAAACAAAATCATTAAAAATAGATATCTATTTATAAAAGTGCTTCTATGCTGAAAACATTTTAAAATATACGAGTCTAAGGGATATGTCAAATATACATTGTAGTTTCATTATGTTTTATTTATACATGGAGACAAGCCACCAGACCACACTGCGCAGTAGAAGCAAACTAGCAATGTAGTAGATGCCATGTGCATGAGAAGAATCACTGCTTTTTTAAATAAAAAGGGTCACAAGAGAGCATTCATTTATTTTCATTGATCTTCATTACAAATGTATACGTAAAAACTAAATGGTTAGCACCTCATTTAGTTCCCTCTTTGTTACAGATACCAGAATGCTTTCATTCATAGTTGCATTCCTAAACTAAGGATTGTTGATAACATTTTCCTTTCATCACTCTCTATCTTTGATAATTTGGCTTTGGTTTTCTTTATTCTGTTTTAATAGACATTGGTCATATTGTATTTATTTTTTATTTCAAATTAGTTCCCAATCATTTTTGATTATAGGGATGGCTTACATTTGAGTTGGTTTATCATTTACAGCAAGGTGACCTCACATTTCTCATTTTATTTTAAACCCTTATTAGAATAGATGATCAAATCCCATTCTAATACGGTTTAACAATGAAGGGGTATAATTAATTTCATGAGTAAATCATTGTCCTCCAAATATGGCCTTCTGAATTCAAGTCAGCAATAAAATTTTGGGCCTGAATGGAGGGAAGTGTTAATTTATGACTCTGAAGAACAATATTAAAACATCACTTTTTATGCATCTATTTTTATTCAAACACACACATACATATATTATATCTGCATAGGATGTTGGCAGATTGAACATTTCAGAAGAAAAGATAAGTGAACTTGAATCAATAGTTATAAAAACTATGCAAAATGAAACCTAAAGAGAAAAAGGGTAAAAAACAAATGTAGTTGTGGGACAACTTCAAGTGCTTTAATATATATGTAATTGGAGTCCCTGAAGGAAGAAATACTTGAAGCAATTCCATTATAGCTGGTATTTTTCCAAATTTGATTAAAACTATAAATCCAGAGATCTGAGAATCTCAACAACCACCAAGAAAAGAAACATGAACATGACAACCCCAAGCCACATCATAATTATTTTCCTCTGACATATTACATACAGAGGAATAAAGATATAAGGATGATAGCTGATTTTTTCATCAGAAGCAATGTAAGCAAAAAGTCAGTAGAACAGTATTTCTCAACTGTTTTGCATTATCATCTCCATCTAAAAGCCCTTTTAAACATTATTTTTACTAATCAACTTTGTCTGATAAAATTTCAATATCACAGATATACTTAGTATATCTGTTTAGGTACTGTGGTCCTTTAGTGGGACAAACAATTGAAATATGTTTTTTGCCCCATTTTCACTCCCTTGAAGGTGATATTGCCCCCATTGAGAATACACGTGGAGGGCAACATCTTGAAAGTACTGAAAAAAATATTGTCAACATATAATTCTTTACTGAGCAAAAATACCTTTCAAAAAACAAAGGTAAAAAAATATTTTTTTCCAGATATGTGAGAGTTGAAATATTTCACTACCTGCAAAGCTGTACTACAAGAGATAATAAAGGAAGTCCTTTAGGAAGGAACTTACATGAGAGGGAAAGCTGGGTCTACATGGAGGAATGAAGAACATAAGAAATGGGAACTACATGAATAAATATAAATATTTTTCTTTATTATTTACATAGTTTTCGAAGATAATTGTTTAAATCAAAACTGACGTCAATATTTTTTGAGGTTTATAATTTATCCCAGTGGAAAGAAACTGAAATTAAACATTAAAATACATGATATAATGGCCATTAAGTGGTATGAAAAAATCAAAATGAGGTAATTGCTTAGCAACTGACTTCAATGGATAGAGGCAGCCATTTGTTTTAGAATGATAAAGCAAGTTCTCCTTGAGGAGATGAAGTACTAGCCTTAGGCAAAAATCTAAGGTCAGAATTATCCAGGAAGGAAAAACAGCTAAGGTAAAAGTAGCTTAAGTCATCAAAAGCTTCAAAGAGAGTCAGTGGGTTCATAATGTAGTAATTTGGGGTAGCACCATAAAAGATGGGGCCAAAGAGGTAAGCAAAGGCCTATAAGTCCTAGCATACCAAAGGAAAGATTTTGTATTTTTCCTAACTGTAGTGGTCAGCCTATGCAGGGTATTAGTCAGAGAGGTTATTTTGTTTCATTTACATGATTACAAGTAGCTTAAATTTGTCATGCATTAGATTCTGTGCTATAGAACCTTGATAACATTGAAACATGCCAAGATTCTTCTTGCCTAGTATCAAAGCCCTTTAAGATTTCTAGTCTAGGAAGAGATAAAGACAATATTAAATATTGCATTTCCTAATGTCTTGAGATATTATTCTTACGAGAAAAGCAGTAACAAGATCTGAACTATACCTTGGGAAGCCATGAAGTTTTTTCAGAAGTAGTAATAAGTGAACTAAAATAAAAAGATGATTTGGTGTCAACTTACACAAAAAGAATGCAGATCAGGAAAGAACGTTCAAAGAAGGAGTAACAACATTTATTAAGTCTGGCAGTAGAAAAAAAAAAAAGCTTGACATCTCAAAGAGAAAAAAAGAGGAATAAGGAGCATAATATGTCCAAAATGTTGGGGAGGGGATAGGGCTAAGGAGAATGTTTGTTTCGATACATCTGATAATGGCATGGTTTGAATCTAATCTTATGTCTTAAGACATCTAAAAGGTATATTCTCTTATTTTCCTTTTGATTATCATACACATTAGTCACCTAATAATGAATGTGACCATTATTCTTTTATCACTATGACTTCAATAACAGAATGCAGCATTTATTTCAAAACTTTCCACTATACTCTATGCCAGGAACTTATGACACTGTAAAAGCTGACCTGTTATTTTGTTTCAAAAATTTGTTACTTAATCATAGTTTATCACATAACACAAAGACACAATGTTTTCAATTATTCATTAGACAGCAATCATAAACTAATATATTTTTGCCTAGGTCTTCATAATTATTTATGATTGGCATAACATCAGAGGACATCTTTTCTTCTAAGAGACTTATTAAATATTTTCTCTTATTCTCTGCTTCCCCATCTGTTTTTGTTTTCTAGGCTACTTAAAGCAGATACTATGAAATGGCTTGGCATGTAGAAATGGGAATTTATTAGCTTACAGTTTTGAGGCTGAGAAAAATGTCCAAATTAAGGCATCATCAAGGTGTTGCTTTTTTCCTGAGAACTGGCTGTCGGTGATCCTTGACTCCTCTGCCACATGGCGACATCTGCTGGTCTCTCCCTTCTCCTCAGATTTCATTGCTTTCAGCTTTCTTCTGTAGTTTTCTCTCACTTTGCATGAATTTTATTCTCTTATAAATGACTCCAGTAAGAAGATTAAGATCCACTCTGGCCCACACCTTAACTGAAGTAACCTCATCAAAAGGTCCTATGTAAATAAAAAAAAATAATAATAAATAAATAAATAAATGAAAGGTCCTATGTAAAAAGATTTACAGCCACAGGAATGGATTATCTTTAAGAACATGATTTTCTCAGGTAAAAATGTTTCCAAACCACTGCACCATCCTACGACCGTTCTTAAAATATCATAGCCTCTACAGTTTACTTATTTTAAAATATTTCTAAAAATTCTTTACAGAATTCTGTGATTACTTAAAGCTCATTTGAAAATATATTACTAAGTAGCAATGTTCTACATCATTACCACATGGCAAGATAAAATTTCAAAATCATCCATATTTTCTCCCTGTATTTTCTCATGTGACTTGGTCCTTTCCCCAAGTAGAGAAAGGCTAGTATAGCCAAACAAATACAGTGGTCAAATATTGTCTTTTGTTTTTCAAAGGCCTAGTAATCAGAGAGAAATAGAAAGAACTCAGATTGTGAAATATATATATTGGGAAGAATATGTGTTATCTAAAATCCAGGGTGCCCTATTCTCAAAATAGACCAAGAATAGCATTGAACTAGACAATGTTTGATATCCACATATACATCCTCATATCTTGGTAGGGTGTGGAAGTATTGAAATGAATCCCAGCAAGGAGTGCTGCTAAAATTAAAGATACTATTCACACTTTAATATGGGATGAAACAGAGTTACTGGAATGGACCAATATTGATGGAGGACTATATTGAATGAAGAATATTTTTGTTGATGTCAACAGGGATTGATTACATATGAGGACCAGATATTACATATGAAATCTTTGCCACTATTTAAAATGCCAGAAATTCCATACAATCCTAATGACTAAGGTAGAGAAATTAAACTGATTGGGATTAAGTTTTTGTCTTTGCCATTTAAAAGGGGTTTGAAGTGAAAATAATAATAATATAAAATTAAGGAAATTACAGCTCAAGAGCATCTATGTGTGTGAAGTACGACTTATACCTGCTTTGAAATTGTTCTATGTTCCCTATAAGGCACATCTTACATTCCTTTTTTATTTTTTTAGGAGGTACTGGGGATTAAACCTGGGACCTTGTACATGGGAAGCAGGTGCTCAACCATTAAGCTATACCTGCTCCCCTCTTACATTACTTTTGATCAAGTGAAAAGCATGTAGTTGTGTTTGTTTTTCCTCATACACCTGAAAAACCAGTGGAATCCAGAAATTTCTCTGAGAGTTAATTTTTCTCATGATACTTTCCAGTGATTAGAAAACTGAATAAAGTATTTTAATATTTTTTAATATTCAAAGAGAAGATGACAAATATCTTCTTTATATTTTTTCTGGAAAAAAAAGGATATACTCTTCTAAGACCATAATTATAGTTGAGATCATTTCTACTTTTTATATTCACCTCATGAAACATAATCACATTAAAGCATTCTGATTTGTGTCATCAGATTATAATGTCATTTATGTATGAGTTTACCACATTTCTCTCTACTTAAATTAGCAGTTCTAACCAAACCTTCTTCCCAAACCTATAGGGTATTTATGAAAAAGCATTTAAATATGAAGTCCATAGGAATAAATCCTAGATGATAGCATACTTTTTTAATTCATTTCTATTTTTTTTATCAGACACCACTTTTTCAAGCTATAGTCATTTGCTTAGGTAACCATATCTGATCCACCTTTGAAATCTCAGGAACAAAAAGTCTCTTTCTGACTACTCTTCCAATTAAAATGTTGAAAAACCTCTACTATGATTCTTCAATTACATCACCATTTTATGATTATCAATCAGATATCTTTGGTGTTCATTTTTCTTTGTCTGCATCATTATAGTTATTTCTTTGTAAATCCTCCCAAATCTCTTACTTCTACTTCACATTAATTATACTCACCTGGAAAGACATTAAAGCAATTTGATCCCCAATATCCATTTAACTTTTCTGCATCTGAACTACAGCAAACTTAGTTTAGCCAAATTATTACAGAATACATTTATTATTTCAAATTTTAAATAAATCCTTTCCTAGCTTTAAACTTCTTCACCTTTAATCTGAGCTGATCATGCACCTTTTAACTCACTGAAATAGTAGAAGCCATCAGAAGCCATTTACCTCAAAATGCCACCAAAATATCTACAAATTTATCTATCCCACAACCATCTTCTCTTTTAACAATTTAAAAAGTGTTAGTCTTCTTATCAAAGATTAGTCCATCCCTGTGTTTTCTGTATTCCTTCCCTTTCCAAGAGGTTCACTCTTTTGGTCATTCTATCTCTTCCCAAGAATCTCTCCATTTTTAATTGATATTTCCCACAAACATAAAAAATACTCTGGTTTCTCTCATTTGTTCTGTGGACTGTAAATCCCTCCCAGGTACAACAACATTTATCTGTCCCAATTTATTGATAGAATTCTGAAATGATTTTTTCTCATAAAGACCTTCATAAAGTAATTTCTCATAAATTACTTTATCTCCAGATCTTACCTCTGACCCAGGAAGACTGGCTCCATCCATCATCGTTCCAATCTTCTTGAATCTTCTCTTTTCCAGGTTACCAATGATGTTACATTTTTAATCTAGGACTCAATGAAGGCCTCTTTCCCTCTTGAAATACTCTCCTTTCTTGGCTTCTATGGTGCCTTTCTCTCCAAGAGTCTCTTTAACTATTCCTCTTCACTTTCATGTCTCACAAACAGCTCACTCTTAGAAAATATCTCAAGCTCTTGATTTTCTTGATTTCCTCCCAGATAATTTCTTCTTGTTTCCATCAATAAATGCCATCACTATCCACCTGAAGCCAGAAATACAAGAGAAATTCTTTAACAGTAGCAGTGGCAATTTATATTAGTAACTATATTAGTGACCCTCTGTTTCTGTTAACAAATGTTCTCCCAACCCCTTTCATTAGCAGGTTTTACAGATTATATCTCTGAAATATATTGATTACTTCATTGAATTATATAGTGATTATTTCTCTAAAATATTTGTCCACTTTTAGACTCCTTTACTAGATGATTGCTTTACCTTGGTTTGCATCAAATATTATCTGAATTACTACAGCTACTCCTCACAGTTTACTTCAATTTCTTCTCTATGTGACAATAAAAGTGATCTTTTAAAATGTAGGTTGGATCACATTACTTCACTACTTAAAACTTTGAATGGCTTTCCAAAACGCTGAGAATACAATTTAGCAAACTTATGATAGCCTACATGGCGATGCATGATCTGGCCCCTGATGAATCACTAACCTCACTTCACTATCACATTGATCTTTGCACAAATGTAAATTTATTTCTCATGGGATATATAATGTTCAACCCACTCCCTCTAAATGCACCTCCACCTCCTTCTCTACCTGATTACCACCTTTTCATTTTTAGATCTCATCTTACAAGACATCTGTCCAAAGAAACC
Source organism: Cabassous unicinctus (assembly GCA_029593785.1). Taxonomy (NCBI): domain Eukaryota; kingdom Metazoa; phylum Chordata; class Mammalia; order Cingulata; family Chlamyphoridae; genus Cabassous; species Cabassous unicinctus. The sequence goes on from JAQZBX010004064.1 coordinate 22,372, forward strand.
ATTCCTAAATACTCTATCAAAAGGCTACTTGCTTAATGATCACTAACTTTTCATATTTATTCATTCCATGCTTTCTTTTTCATCCTAAACATATTTTATTTGTCTTTTTATCTGTTCTTTGTCTGTCTCCTCAACTAGAGAATACTTCCATCAGGTCAAGGACACTTTCCTGGCTTACCACCTTTTTTTTTTTTTTAACTTCCAGCCCATTTAACTGTGTGTGGCATACCATATATGTTTAGTAAATAAGTTTATTGATTGAATGACTTCTCATCAAAAGAATTTTAGATGAAGAGCTGCCATTAGATTTGGTAGAATTATATCTTGGCAAGAAAATTTTAAGTGTTAGTTATCCCTTGTAATCACCACCACATGCAGGTGGAAGGATGGCCAGATTTCTAAAGATCTTTTAATCTTCCTATTTGGAGTGACTTTTGCTAATTAACCTAAATTTTTCAAATAATGCCACTACAGTTATAGTTTAATCACAGATTTTAGGGAACACTTGCACTTTAGAGATACTTTCTTTCATGAGAGAAGGTAGCTGTTATTAAGAGAAGTTGATGGTGCACTTATCTTAATAAGAAATAGGTGTTTGATTTTCACTAATACCTAATTTCAGACTTTATCATGTTCAATGTTTGGTTCTCAATTGTGTCATAACAAACTATCTTGAAATTTAGTGGCTTAGAACAGCATTCATTTTGTTATTATGCCTTATATTTTTGTGGGTCAGGAACTTAGAGCACGCAATGACTTGCTTGTCTCCAAATATAGTCTCTGCTGGGATAGCATAAACAACTGGGAACTGGAATATCTGGGGATTACAGGAATCTTTTTTCGGGCCGTCTCTGAGCTTCTTTGGTCTCTTCATGTGGTCTCCATGCATGGAGTCCATAGCAGGATGACCTCAGAGTAGTTAGGCTTCTCACCTGGCAGGTCAGCACACCAAGAGCAAGTGTTCTGAGAAAGGAAGACAATTCTTAAGTCCTGGATCTGAAAACGGGTATAGAAATCACTTCTGTAACTTTATTTCCACTCTATGATATTTGTCAGAGCAGTCTCAGAGTCTGCCCAGATATAAGAGGAGGGTATATAGAGGAGTACTAACGAATTTTCAGCCATCTTAAATCAAGCAAAATAAGGGACTGAATTTTAATTATAAGTGGAAAGACACTATTTTAAAAAATAAATGAAAAAGACCAAATCCTCCTTTAATGGTATTTTGAAAAATCACATGGAAATTTCTTCTGATATGTAATTGACTTATTTATCCCTTTGGAAGGAAGAAATGTATAGAGTAGCTGTCTCATGTTCTTTCCCTTATGATCATTCACCCCAGATTTGATATTTCAAAATCTTGGCAATTTCCTTATACATCCTTAGTTTTATATAATCCAACTTAAAATAATAACATGGCTTATACATGTGAAATTTTAGCTTTTTACATGTTTTATTCCATTTAATCCTCATAACAAGCCCATTATTATAGTATTATATAATTGAGAAAAATGTCCAATATGGGTTAATGCATTTGCACATTAGATTAAAAAAATTGACCACAGTGAAGTCAGAGAGGCATACCTCAACATTTATACTGGATTGAGTCTTAATCTTGATTCTGCAGGTAAATTAACTGTTGAAGTTTAGACAAATATAAAATGAAGGTGTTAAGTTAGCTGATCTCAAATTTCCTATTTAGTTTAAAACTCTGGGGGCTTATATTCTTGAAACACAAAATGGCTTTCAAAAAACTGTGGTGGTTTGAAATAATATGTACCACAGGAAAACATGCTCGTAAATTTAAATCATTCCTGTGTGTGTGAACCCATTTTAAGTAAAATCTTTTGATAGGCTATTTCAGTCCAGATTTTGGGCTGAGAGAGTGGAGTACTACTATTTCAAACACCAGAAATGTGGAAACAGATTTGGAATTGGGTAATTAGTAGAGGCTGGAAGATGTGCTTAATAGAAAAGGCCTAGATTGATTTGAAGAGTCTGTTGTTAGAAATATGGATGCTAAAAGTACTTCTGGAGAGGCCATGGATGGAAATAATAAATGTGTTATTAGAAAATGGAAGAAAGGTGATCCTTGTATAAAAATAGCAGAGAACTTGGCAAAATTAAATTATGATGTTGGGTGGAAGCAGAATTTGAAAATTCTTGGATATTTAACTGAGAACCCAAGCTAAATGTGAAAAGTGCAGCCTGGTTTCTCCTTGCAGCTTATAGTAAAACATGAGAGGAAAAAGATAAGCTGAGAACTGAACTCCTGGGCACAAAGAAACCAGAAATTGATGGTTTGAAAAAGTATGAGTTTTTGGAAAGCAACTCCCTATAAATAGTGTTCCATTTGCCGGGTTTAACTGAACATGGAACGAGTCAACCATTACAGGGGATGTCGAGATTTCAGGATTAGGAATGCAGTTATCCAGGAAGGACCTATGGAAAGTTCTACCGCCTGATGGCTTGGATCCCTGTGAGCTTCATGTAGGGCCAAAAAGTTTTTTGCAAAACTTATATGAATGGAATCACTGCTACCCTGGACTAGGAGGGACAGATAAAGGGCAAATAAAAGGAAAATTCACTTCAAGGGCAGAATCATGTGACTCAGTTCTGGACCGAAGACATCTTCTCAGGCCAAGACAGCAGGCTCACCCAAGTATGTGGAAAGGGTGAGTCTGCCAAAGTACTTGGAGAGAGTGGGCCTTCTGCGACATTGTTAAGAATGAGTGCTGTCACTCCAGTGCTCAGAGTGGGTGGAGCCAGTGTCCTGAGGACTGCAGGAAGCCTGGACATGATCTGGATGCGTGGAGAGGGTACAGCCTTCACTCTGGTGATTGGGGAGAGTATGGCTGCTGCACAAGCACTTGGAATGGGCAGAGCTGCTGTTTCATCAGTACCAGAGGAAAAAACATCATTCCATAGATGACTCTCACACCTTGAAATCTAATGGAGTATGCCCTGCTGGGTTTCAGAACTGTTTGTGACCCATGATCACTGTTTTCCTTCCAATTTCTCCCTGTGGGAATGGAAGTGTTTATCTTATGCCTATGCCTCCATTGTATATTGGAAGCAGAGAACTTGTTCTATAGGTTTCACAGGTCCACAGATGGAGGAAATTGTGCCCTAGGACAAACCACACCTATAACTGATTTTGATGAGACTTTGTACTAAGCATTGTTTCTGGAACGACTTAGGCTTTTTAGATATTGTGATGGAATGAATTATTTTGCATGTAGAAAAAACATGTGTTTGGGGGGGTCCAACGGGTCAAGTGTGATGTTTGAAGTTGTATGTACCCAGAAAAACATGCTCTTAAAGTTAATTCATTCTTGTGGGTGTGAACCCATTGTAAATAGGACATTAAATGTCAATCAATATGTGTCTTATAAGAGAATTAAATTCGAACAGAGAGAAAAGTCACAGGAAGTCAGAAGCTGAAATCATCAAAATTCAGAAGAGAAGGGCAAGCCCAGGATATACTGTCATGTGCCTTGGCAGTGACAGAGGAGCAAAGGATTGCTGGCATCCAGGCCCAGAAATGCCACAGACTTTGGGGAGAAAGCATTGATTTGATGTTGCCTTATTTGGACTTTCTTCTAATCTCAATATTATAAAGTAATAAATTCTTATTGTTTATTTCAACACATTTCATGGTATTTGCTTGAGCAGCCTAGGAAACTAAAACAAAGACCAAGAGAAAACATTTTTTTGTTGTTAATTGAAATTATTTGACTTATTTAAATATACTGCAAAGTAGAAAGCAGGGTTTATGTAGAAAGTTACTTGGCTATTACTAAGTCCTTTTTCTACTCAAAAATGACTATGGATCTTAGCTTCATTCTGTGGACTCTTGGCCTGCTTCATGAGCTCACAAACATAACAGTTGGCAGGAGGCTTCCGTTTTTCTCCTTGTAGGCCTCTTCATAGTAGTTGACTTCCTTAGAAGGAGTGATCAAGAGAGAGGGAGCATGAAGCCACACTGTCTTATAGTTACAAGCCAGTACTTTCTATTCATTCTATTAATTAGAAGTGATTCACTAAATCCAGCCAACACTGAACAGAATGGAATAATGCAAGAGCATGGATAACAAAAGTTGGGGGTCATTCAAAGTCATCTTAGAAGCTGGCTAAAACAATATACTTCAGAAATTTTGAATATTTATTGGGCAGTATCTCCTCAAGTGTTACTTTTGTTTCAGTTTCACACTTAGTACTTTCTAGAGCTTCAATTACACATATTTTACTTTATACCTTTTTTATCATGTCCCATTTACCCCTTAATACCTTTGTTTTATTGTTTTCCTCTTTTATGATTTGTGCTTCAATCTGTATAAATTATACAAACCTATATTCTAGTTTTTAAATACTGTTTTCTGCTGTGTGTAATTGGATGCTAGACCTATCTATTGAATTTAATATCAACTATTGCGTTTTTCAGTTTTAAGATTTACTTTTTGTTATTTTTATTTATTCTTGTTTTCTGTGTAATTCTCCATCTTTTCATTTCCTTTCTTGAATATATTAATCCTTGGGATTTAAAAGTCCAATATCTTTTGTTTTCCATGTTTCCATTTCTCCTGATTTTTTTTTTTTTTTTTGGTAATTTGATTTTATTTCCTTGCATGACATATATATATATTGTTTGCATGTTGGATATTGTATATGAAATATAATACAACTTCAGGTTATGGTATCTTCTTCCAAAGAAGATTTAATTTTCCTCCAGTAGGCAAACAAAATAGGGACATACCACCTTGACCCAGGTAATTCTGGTCAATGTCCAGTTTGCTTTTTTCCCTAGGATATGGCACATCTAAAGTCTATCTGAAAGCCTTGGGTGTTCACTTATCCACCAAATACTTCTAAGGCCCTAAACTTAACTTTCATCTCTCTACCTTGATAAGGCTGTTAAAAGTTCTGCTTAGCTTTTTAGCAGCAGCTACATATTTGAATTCCATGCTACCATGAGTATGTTTGGGGTCAACAAATAAAAATAAATTTCATGCAGAATGTTGGACTCACTTATGTTTGGTTCCCTTTTCTCTGCACTTTAGTCTACAAAGTCAAAACTTTTATGTTATACCTTGTTTTAGATTTCAAGGCTGCTCAAACAAATACCATGAAATGGATTGGGCTAAACAATGAGAATTTGATGGCTCACATTTTGAGATTAGGAAAAAATTAAAAATCAAGGCATCATCAAGGTGATGTTTTCTCTCTTAAGACTGTGTCATTCTTGGGCTGGCTGCCAGTGATCTTTGGTCAATGACTCCTCTGTCACATGGCAATGCACATTACACCCTCTCTTGTACTCTCAGTTTTCTTCTGGGTTCCACTGGATTTCAGCTTCTTGCTTCCCATGGCTTTCTTTCTCTCTGCCTGTATTTTATTCCATTTACAAAGGACTCCAGCAATTAGACTAAAACCCATTTTGATTGAGGTGGGTCATACCTTAATCGAAGTAGCAGCATCAAAAGGTCCTACTTACAATGGGTTCACACCTACAAAAATAGATCAGGTAGAATAATGTGTTTTTTGGGGGTACATTCTGCTCCAAACCACCACATACCTCAATGCTAATTTTTGTTTCCCCAGCCCAGTGGCACTCCCACAAGCTCAAGACCACTGCTGCATGTTCCTCCTCTCTGCCCCTACAAAGTAAATCATCAAATGCCAAGGCAGGGGATAAAGTGGTAAATTTTGCATTCACTTAGATGCACTTCCTTTCCTTCAGAATCTTTACCACTCAAATACTGGCTTACTTGTTTAATTTCTCATGCCTTTAAACATTACTTTTATGTTTTAACCAAATGTTATAGTTATTAATGGGAAACTTATTTTGATATCAATTATTTCATCTTTTCCAGAAACACAAGTCACTTAGTTCAATTTTATTACAATATATACACATATTTACTATGCAGTTATATAATTTCTATTACCTTCCAAGCCCATTACCAGTTAGAAATGGAAATGCAGAAGCCCAGATATGGTCATGTATAGTAGATTGAATTATGTACACCAGGGTGAAAAACAAACAAACATGTCCTTACTCTAAATCCATTCCTGTAGTGTGAATATATTGTAGACAGAGACTTTTGAAGATGTTATTTTGGTTAAGGTATGGCCAACTGAAGCACCATCATGGTAGGTCTTAATCCAAATTACAAGCATCCTTTATAAGCAGAAGAAATTCAGTAGTAAGGAAGGAAAGTAACAGATGAAGCTGAAAGTTAGCAGGAAAATGGAAGAGAAAGGAGAGGACATTGGCATGTGAAGGAAAATCCAAGGAAACCCAAGGATCACCAGCAACCAGTTCAGAACCCAATAGTCTTCAGGGAGAAAGCATTGGCTTGCTGACACCTCAGTTTTGGACTTCTAGCCCCCAAACTGTGAGACAATAAATTCCCATTGTTTAAGCCAACATATTGTATGCTATCTGAGCAGCCAGGATATTAAGACATCATGGTTATGAAGAATATACTGGTGTTTCATGATATAATCTGGATAAAGATAGAAGAAAGATCTATCTAACAAGTGGAAAATTGGCTCCTCCTGTATTTGCTAGACTAACTTATCTTAAGCCCAGACCTGCTGAAGCAGAATAAGGAGACCACAAAATTCAGATTAAATGCTGTTTTTAAAGAAGATTTTGTTTGGAATTACCAAAAACCCAAAGGAAAAATATATATATTTTTAGGATCAATGGATCATATCTACTGAATGCAAAAAGATAAAGCTATATAATGTCTACAGTTTTGAACATTTTAGCCAATAGAATCCCCAATGTTATTTATAGATTCTTGCTTTGAACTGCAGATAACTTTCTCAAACTGCTTTTGATTTGGGTTCTGAATTTTTTTTTTTAAGTTAAAGAAAACAGTGAAAACGTTATATATATTTTTTATTTCTCCCATAACTGATAACTTATGTGATAACATAATAGGACTTAAAGAAGTAAAGGTAAAATATATTAAATAATTTAAAATATGAAAATTCTATTACATATTTAAAGGATTTTGCATTCAATATTGAGTCTTCTAATGAAATAATTATTATGTCAATTCATTGTACTTAATTGATCATTAAACTTGGAATTTATTGGCACACTACTGAAAAATAAGTTCCTTTCCTTCAAACTGTTAATAAAATATAAACCACCTTACCATATGCTACAAAATCATATATGATTTGAATCCTCATTATACAGATGAATTTGCCAAATTTCAAACCACTTCTCATACCTCTACCTCTGAGTTACTCACAGTTCCTCACCAGTGTCTCCTTGTCTTCACCCTGCTCTTTTCTGGGTGCTGCCCAGTACTCCCCTGGTCTCTAGAGCTCTAGAGCAGTTGTTCTTGAGAATTTCTGCTTTTCCTCTACCTATTTTTCTGGGACAGAAGTGAGGCCTGTAACTCTCTAATCCTCCACCTTCCCTTTGTCATTTTCTTACATGTGTCTGATATTGCTGTAATATTCATCTTGACAGTGTAAGTACTGATAAAAATAATTTCCAGTGTCATGGAAAGCCCATTCATTTTTCATGATTTGAATACAAAAAAATTAGCTATAGCATTTTCCATCTGATAATTCAAAAACTTCTCCTTTAGTATGTATTGGATTGTGGGAGCCGATGTATTTTCTGGCCTTGGGAAAGGAGGCAGGCTAAGAAATCAATTTTATTTCAGAGACCTTGGATATATATGTTAATTAAGCAGCTATATATGTAATGGGATTCTTTCCATTTCTTTGAAACATATTTTAGTATAAAATAATATTGAATTATATGAAGCACTTCATTTTTAAAATCACATTAATTGTCAGAATGACATTTCAGAATTGCAAAAATATTTGATCCTTAGCATCTGAGTCTCTTGGGTGGATTACTCTGCCTGAGGTTGTCATTGTTTAAGTGATCAGTAGACATGTCTATCTGTCTTTGATAGGTAACATGAAATTTTTAGGATTTCAAAGCATTTTTATTTTCTAAAAATAAATAAATAATTTGATTTTATTATTAAAATAATAAAATTTTACTTTTCTATTTAGCCTGTACTCCTTCTTAAAAATGATTTTGGTCTTTGATTTGAGGGTCTAGGAAATGACAGAAATTAATAAAGCCCCCTTTTCCATATATTTAAGACTGACTTTTATTATCAGAAATGTCTAATAAAATATAGTTACTTATATTAGTAAAATAAATATATATTATTTATTTTGGTATCTTTAGGCTAATTGATAGCAAGTGTGGTGTTAAGGGTCCTAGCCTTCCTCCCAATAATCATAAGTGTGTCCCTGATATTTTGTGAGGAATTTCAAGAATCCTTTCAAGAATACCTTGAATGGCAATGATGAATGTTCCCCATGCCTTACTTCAGAGATTTTTATCTTAGAGAATAAAGGGAAATGGAGATGTCAATATAGTTAGAGGAGGGATGTGCTAGCTTGTTTATAATGCCATAGCTGGAAATTTTTGGAGCTTTCTGCTTACAATAGTAAATATTTAATGTTTTCAAAAACTTACAAAGTGATAGATATTTTTATGTGAATAGAAATGAAGCCATGTATGAGTTAAAATAAGCTGAATTATTGAGAGTCTCCTAACCCTGCTAGAGTTTTGCAAAAATTATGAATTATTTCAAGAATCAACAAAAAGTTTGTCTTTTACTCCCTTAGCAGTAAGAATATGAAGGTCAGACACAATTTTTCTAAGATTTTCTTAAGTTGTAAAGCAAAATGTAACAAACTAGAAACTGCATTTATCCTGGTTCCTCACTGAATTACATAGTCACTAAGAACTGTCAACTTGCTGACTTTTTATATTTTTAAGTCCAAAAGGCAAAAGGTGAGTATTCACCATTGACCTGTTTGTCAAAAACACAGAGTGATTTTCTAGATGCAGACAGTTTATAAGATTTTTTTTTTTTTACTGTTTTGTTCTTATAACCTCCTCTTTCAGGTGTTTTTTATCTGTCTTTCAAGAACATTTGTTCCTGTGATGACTGAATTTTTAGACTCAATAAAATATTGTAAGATTTAACTTAGTCAATACAGAACTGATACCCTGTAACTGGAAAAGTTAGATTTTAGATGTCACAGTGCTCTAAACAGAATGTCATATTTAAAACATAATATATGCTTATATATATGGATATGTTCAAGTGGTCATGGGGTGTTGTCTCAGTGGGAGGAGATCCACAAAATAACCAAAAGAAAATGGAATTTCCATCCTTGGAATTCTGCTACATACTCTAACAGATTGGCAAGAATTCCTAGAGTACATGGGCAGTGCCTAGCGAAGAAGGACAGACCAAGGACAGACCCTTGATACTGATGGTTGTACTTATGAACCTTGTTCTTGTGAAATCCAAACTAAGCTTAGTATTATATATTGCTTAAGAGTTACCTCCTGAAATCCTCCTTCTTGCTCAAATGTGACCTCTCTCTTAGCCAAACTCAGCATATAAACTTACTACCTTCCCCCCAGTGTGGGACATGACTCCCAAGGATAAGCCTCCCTGGCATTGAGGGATTATTACCAAGCACCATCTAGCAATTCATCTGGAAAAAGACCTTGTACAAAAAGGGGAAATATTAAATACAAATGAGTTTTTACGACTAAGAGATTTCAAAGTGAGTCAGGCAGTCATTCCAGAGGTTAAGTTTATGCATGTCTCAGAAGGATCTCATTGACTGCCACAGTAAATAGTATCTCAAACAGTGGAGTTCCTGAGGGCTCTAGAGACATCTAGATACTTTAGGCAGGGCAGACAACACCAGGAAATCAGCACCCCATGTGTGAGCCTTACCATGGAATATATGGTAACTCATCTCCCCCAATGTATCAGAGTTAGACTCATTTATAATTTCCCTACACATGGTTCTTCTGACCCATTTATTTGAACTTATAATTAGCACTATGCCCATTAAATATATGTCCCAGAGTCTTAAATCTTCCAGATTTCTGTAAACCTAATGAGGCCTGAATCTCAACAGAGTTGCAGCCAACATCTACTCTACAGTTCATCAGACTCATCCAGGACAACTAACAAAAAGATGATGATGGAAAACTCACATCACCAAAATCACAGAATATCTGCAACTGCAAGCAAGACAGTTCCCTCCATCTGCCCCATGGGAACTAATTCCTCTCTGATTTGAAGCAGAGGGGGCATCACCATCTAATAGAGTGGCTAGAATCTCTGGAGTATGTGTGCAGTGTCTAGCAAAGGAGGACAGACCAACATTCCAGGCCCTTGATATTGATGCTTGTACTTATGAACCTTGTTCTTGTGAAAAATAAACATGGCCTGGTAATAAATATTGCCTAAGAGTTACCTCCTGAAGGCCTCCTTGTTGTTTAAAAGTGGTCTCTCTCTAAGCCAAATTCAGCATATAAATTCATTGGCTTTCCCCTGGCATTGTACATGACACTCGGGGATAAGCCTCCCTGGAACCACAGGATTAATACCAAGCACCAACTAATGATGCATTTGGAAAAAGACTTAGACCAAAAGGAGGAAATGTTAAATACAAATGAGTTTTCATGGCTAAGAGATTTCAAAGTTAGTCGGGAGGTCATTCCAGAGGTTACACTTATGCATATCTCAGGAGGATCTAATTGAATGCCACAGTAAACTGTGCCTCAAGTAGGGGTGCTCCTGACAGCTCTAGAGACATCTAAACACTATAGGCAGGACAGAAAATCTCAGGAAATCGGCACCCTGTCAGTAGGCCTTCCCTTGGAAATATATGGTCCTCAAAGTAACAGACTTAGACTCTTTTATAATTTCCCTACACTTAGCTCTTCTGCCCCTTTTATTTAAACTTATAATTAGCACTATACCCATTAAATATAGGTACCATAGAATTAAATCTGGCTGGTCATATGCCAGTTGAGCCCTGAATCTCAACAGAGTTGCATCCAACACCCACTTTCTGGTACTTCAGACTCACTCTAGACAACTAACAAAATGATGATGATGGACCACCCTAAAAAACAGAGAGTATCTACAACTGTAAGCAAGACAGTTCTAACCATCTGCCCCATGGATTCTAAGCCCCCTCTCAGTCAGAAACAGAGTGGGCATCACTATCCTGAAATCCTCAAGTTTGAGGAATGAGCAAACATAAGGGTAGAATGCAAGTATGGACTAAAGTAGACATTAGTCTAATAATGGAAGAACATGTAACATTGATGTAAAGGCAGTGGTCACCAGAGGTTCTGAGGTGAATGAGAGGGAAAAATAGGTGTAACATGGGACAATTTTGGGACATTGAAATTGTTGTGAATGACATTGCAATGATGGATACAGGCCATTATACATTTTTTCAAAATCTATAAAAATGTGCACTGCAAAGTTTAAACTATAATGTAAACTATTGTCTATGGTTAGCAGCAATGCTTTAATATGTGTTCATCAATTGTAACAAATGTGCCACACTAATCAAAGATGTTGTTAATGGGGAAAAGTGTGGGAGGAGGAAGTGTTAGGATATATGGGAATCCCCCTATATTGTCAAGGTATCATTTATGTAACCTAAAGCTTCTTTAAAACTAAAATTAAAATTTAATATATTTTTATATACTATTAACGATTTATTGACAATTATGACTTTTAACATATATATGAAAAGAACAAGAATGAAGTTCCCACAAATCTAAATGCAATGTTAGATTTCAAATTAAAAAGTTATTTTTCTGAGGAAATAATTTGATGAATAAATGAAAACAAATATGTATTTTTCTCTTAAGTAATTTCTATTTAGCCTCTTTTTTAACTATTTCTAACTAAAAATTTAGTAGACATAAATATTTAAAAATTGTTCCTGCTACTATACTCTCTCTGACTTTGTTTCAGGTCAATAGGTATTGAGCATTGACCTTTCTGGGTTATAACTTTCTCCTCATTAATACAACTTAAGGATTCTGCTATGTTATTATGAAAATACAGTTATAAATATATATAACAGAATGCATCAGAAAATCTTGAGCTTAACTTTTTGGTGATTAGCTGGGGGAATACTCAAATCTCTCATAGGATTTTAGCATTCTTTGAATATATTCACTTCTATTTCAATTGTGTTTGATTGTGTTTTTCTTTAGGGTGCACTTAATCTAGATATTAGATTGAAAAAAAGGATCTGCCAAATTACTCTAAATTTCTTCATTTGTTGGCAAAAAAATACAAAATTTTAAAGATTTTTTTCTGATCACCATTTTATTTTGTTATTTTTTAAACTGAGTTTACTAAGTGGATACTTTTTTGATTAGGTTGTAGATTTGCTTTAAATGGTTGTAAATGTCATTTAATTTCTTCCTGAAACTACAGATTCTTAAATCTACTTTCAATTACAGAGAATAGACCTGTCTTTTAAATTATCATAATTACATTTCTTTTAATGTATTAACCTCCTTTAAAATCCTTTTGTGTAAGAATATATTAGTATATACAATGTCAGTATTTACTCCCCTCAGTTTCATTCATATAGAATGCTATAAAATCTTTGTGCAGACTTTTAAATTTCATTAGACCTTTTATTGGTTAATCCTCACATTTTATAAGGTAAAGAAAGCTTCACTATTTTTTAAATAGAAGAAAAAAGCAATAGTTTAAAGAGTCAACCTTAGAAATCACAAATGGCCTACTCAATGAACTATATGGCCTCCTTAGAGATCCAGAGTCCATTTATCTAGATAAACAGTTAGATTCATGCATTTGAAATGGATTTTCTTTCATTTTTAAAGTAGTTATTACACATCTATTAATTAAGGAGCTAGGAAAGAAAGTACTACAATTTAGTCATGGGTTGAAAACAGTACAGCAGGGAATATTATTTTTAGCAGTTTAAGGGAAAGAACTGTCATGTGTTCTCAGGAAGTATGTTAGGACAAAGAGTCACTATAAGTCATTTTAATCAAGTGAGAAATTTTAAATAAAAGGTAGAGTGAGGTATAGAGTGTAGACCAAATGACATGAGTCTTTTCAATATTTTTCAGTATGTTATCCTATTTTTTAAAACTTTTATTTGAGATTAGTATAGATTCACAGGAAGTTGCAAAAAAGTATAGTGAGATTCTCTGTTGTCTTTACCACTTTTTTTTCTTGAGGGTAACAACTTTAACGACTATAGTACATCATCAAAATCAGGAAATTGATATCAGTGAAGCAGGCTAGATAGGGAATCAACAGACGGATCTGGAACCAGGCAGAAAAAACCGACACCATTGAACACATGTTCTTCAGTACCCCCAAGATGGCTGTTGCAAGAGTCTCCCATTTGGAATGAGATTTCCTCTGGAAGCCAGAAGAAGCCCCAGATAGTCTCCAGGAGCCTTATCATTGGGCCCTCCTGGGGGATTGATGGGTGGCATAATCAATCAAAACAGCAAATAGCTGGAACTCCTCCTGTGTCATTAGCAAAGAGGCAGAATAATTAATGATTTAAAAATTAAGTGCAAAGGCTGAGCCCTGGTCTTGCCTTTTCTCCTCTCTTGCCTTTTGACCCGTATTCTGGCCTTCTTTGCCCCCTGCCTGGATCAATACGCAAGTAAACCTGGGGATTTATCATCTCCAGTGGGGAATTGTAGTCTGTAAATTGGCCGTCTTCATCACTCTTCATCCCCTTCCTCTCCACCTGGGACCCATGATCTGTTATTTTCTCCCATTTCTATTCTCACCATTCCTTAATAAATTACTGGCCTAACTTACTGGCTTGCTCTTGAAATACATTTCTCATAGCTTGGCCAAGAACCTAGAGAAAATCTGGCTACATCAATACATTCCTCAGAATTTGTTACATACCCTTATTTTTGGGAGTGAATATATAGTTCTGTGCATTTTTATCACTTATGTAGATTTGTATATTCACCACCACAATAGAGATAAAGTGCTTCTTTCAACAGTATAAATCTCCATTGTGTTATCTGTTTATATATCCACTCCCACCCTCACTCCCCACTCCTATACATAACAGAAACCACCAATCTCTTCTTTATTTCTATCATTTTGTTATTACAAGAACATTATATAAATGGAATAATATATTACATAAACTTTTGAGATTGGCTTTTTTTCATTGAGCATAATATACTTGATAGCTTCCAAGTTATTGCATCAGACTTACATTTTTTTATCTTCTTCTGGGACTGGAATGATATGAATATTATATCTTTCCTTATTGGGTTAAAGATCTGTAAGGCAGTATTTATGTATTTACTTATTCTCTCAGTTTTTCAATTTGAGTAATATCAATTGATTTATCTTTGAATTCACTGATTTTTTTTCTCTGCCATTTCCATTCTGCTGAGTCCCTCCAGTGAGTTGTTTTGTTTTTTTCTCATATATTTCAATTATTTTATTTTTCAGATCTATAATTTCTCTTTTTTCAGATCTTCAATTTATTTGCAGAGATGTTATTTAAAATTTGTTTTGAGAAGGTTTTGGTGGTTTGGAGCTGTATATACCCTTGGAAACCAGATTGTTAAACTTAATCCATTCCTGTGGGTGTGAATCCATTTTAAGGAGGACTTCATGCTGAGGTCACTTCAGTTAAGGTGTGGCCCACCTCAGTCAGGATGGGTTTTAATCTTATTACTAGAATCCTTTATAAGCAAAGTGAATTCAGACACAAAAGAGAGAAAGCCTTAGGAAGCAAGAAACTGAAATTCAGTGGGGCATAGAGAAGGACTGTGAGGGCAGGAGAAGCCACCAAGTACATTGCCATGTGATGAAAGAGCCAGGGTCCATGGACTGCCAGCAGTCCACCCCAGAATGCCAGTCTTTGGGAAGAAAGCATTGCCTTGATAATGCCTTTTGGAATTTCTCTTAACCTCAAAACCATGAGCAAATAAATTCTCATTGTTTAATCCATCCCTTTGAATGGCATTTGCTTCAGTACACAAGGAAACTAGAAAAGGGTTTATGATTGTTAATTGATGCATCTTTATGATTGCTGTTTAAAATCCTTAAGAGGTAATTCCAACATTTCATTCACCTTGTTTAGTGTCTTTTGATCACATTTTTCTCATACAAGTTGTGAATGGAATGGTTCCTGGTATTACAGGTGATTTTTTTATTGTATCAAAGAAAATTTTGGCATCGTGTTTTGAGTCTCTGGATCCTGTTTCATCTTCTCTTTTAGCAGGCATCACCATGTTTATGTGCAGTGTGCTAGTAGAAATGGAAATGGATATACAGATCCCTACTGGGTCACACCATTACCACCCTGGCAAAATTGGAGTGTTGACTCACACCACTTTGTTGCACATTGGTTGGGTAAAAATTCAATCTGCTGACATCTTCCTGGTGAATATGAAGCACTGACTTATATTGCCTTTTTCCCTCAAATGTGGGAGCTACCCTCAAGGCTCCAGTGACACTAAGGAGGGGAGAGAATGGAGTGGATATTACCCCCACCTCTTACCACCTCATTCTGCCTATTTGATGCTACATGGGAATGGGGTCTCTGTCAGTGGAGTCCCACTGACACCAGGGTGGGTGGAAAAGCAGAGTTTTGATTAGCACCATCTTACACTATATTGCTTGAATTCATTGGTGCTAGGTGAGGGTGGAGTTTGGGCTCCCTACTGGACCTCATTTTCACCATGGTGGAGCAGAAGACCAGAGTAATTTCTAGCCCTACTTCATACATCCTCACTTTCTTATGGCCGCCAGGGCATGGAGGCTCAGGTCTCCCCTGTACCCTGCTTATTCTGCCCTGGTGGAAGAACCAGAGCACTACCTGTTTCTGCCAGACAGAGAATGGAATATAAACTGTTTGCTTGTATGCACTGATACTACGCTGGCAATGGAATTAGAGAGCTTCCTGGTTCTACTAATTGGAGTTGTAAGATCCACTCTTGTGGTAGTTAAAATTCTAAAATGACCCCCAAGATTTTCTGCCTTAGTCCCTGGGATTGTGAAGAATAAGAGCTGTCATACCCATGATTATGTTATGTTACTTAACAAAATGGATTTTGCAGATATAATTAAGAAACTAAGAAGTTGACTTTAGTTAATCAAAAGGGAAATTATCCTGGTGAGTTTAAAATAATTACATGAGTATTTTAGAAGCAGGAAGTTTTCTTTAGTTTGTAGTAGAATAGGAATTCAGTGATAATTCAAATCACTAGAAGGATTATGCCCACCTTTCCTGACTTTGATATGAACAATGCCATGTTCAAGGACCAGAGAGCAATCACTAGGAGATTAAAGGAATCACTCCCTGACAATGTCCAAGGAAACAGGGAACTCAGTTCTTTCAGTACACGGAAATGAATTCTGTCAATGAAAATGAATCTGGAAGCAGATTCCTTCTTCCTTGAACATCTAGATAAGAAGCTCCAGCCAACATTTTTATTACAGATTTATGAGATGATAAGACTAGAATACAGTCCAACCCATTCAGAATCCTGTCTTCCACAACTGAGAGGTAACAAGGGGTCTTGTTTTAATCTGCTAAATTTGGGGAAATTTGTTATGCAAAGATAGGAAATTAAAATATATTTGGTCCTTTGAATTGGGATGCTGCATAACAAATAGTTAAAAATGTGGGGTTGGCTTTGGAATTGGGCAGTGGTTGAAGTTTAGAGTTTTGAGGGGCATTATAAAAATAGTTTAATTTTCCTTGAACAGACTGTAGAAATATGGACATGAATGACATGGCAAGTGAGGGTTGAAAAGGAAGTGAGGAACATTATAGAGAAGTCATAAGTCACCGTATAGAAACCCTAAATTGCTGTGAAGAGATTGTTAATTGTAATCTGGACTTCAAGAATGCTGCTAGTAAAGGCTGAGAAGGAAGTGAGGACCATGTTACAGGAAGCTGGGGGAAAGAAAATCCTTGTTATGTGGTAGCAGAATGCTTAGCCATATTCTGTCCTACAATAATATGGAAAGTAGAACTTGAAAAAGATGAATCTGAATATGTAGCTAAGGTGATTTCCAAATAAAGTATTGAAGTTGCTGCCTATTTCCTTCTTGCTGCTAATTGTAAATATAAGAAGAGGGGGATAAATTGAGATGGGAAATGTTAAACAAGAGAAAAATATAGGATTTGGTGATTTTGAAAATTCCAAGCCTCTACAGAAGGCCAAAGATGCTAAAATTCAGATATGGCATGCCAAGATCATGGCAGAGAAAAGGCTGAGTGTGTGTACAAGTCTTTTCTCAAACCTTAGAGTGCTCAACCACACAAAAGACACTTCCAAGAGAGCAATATAGTTCCTCATAGATCCTCTCAATTAAACTAGGGAGCCTTTGGAAACTTAAGGACATTTCTTCTCAGCCATCTGAGAAGAAGCCAAAGATAGAGAAGTTATTATCTCAAAATCATGTGTAGATGTGGGTCCTCTCTGGTGGAGTGAATCCCTGTGACATCCAAGAGAGATCCACAATGTTCTTGAGAAATTATATTAACAAAAACACTGCCAGATTGGACTGAAAGGGACAAAGAGAGTAGAAAATGAAAGGAGGCTGTGAGACTACTAAAATTCTGCTAGCTGAAAGCACATTGATAAAATTACTCAGCTGTGAATATATGCTTATTCAAGAAAGAGGAAGGATGACTGTCTTAGCTTCAAGGGATGCTATGACAAATACCACACTCATTGGCTTTAACTTAAAGAATTTATCAGTTCACAGGTATGAATGCTTGAACTCAAGGTGTCAGCAAGGATATGCTTTCTTCAAAATCAGTACTCTTCCTGTGATGTCAATCCTTCAACATATGGGGATGTCTCTCTCTGCTTCTGCTTACTTTTGGCTTTTACTGACTTGCCTTTGCTTATAAGGACATCAGTCATTTTGGCTGATTAATTTTGGCCTCATCTATATAGTACCTTCAAAGATCATTTGACTTATCTAAATTAATGATAACATCTTCAAACATTTTATTTAAAAATGGGTTCCGATCCATGGAATTGAAGGCTAGGACTTGAACTTGTCCTGTGGGAAACATTATTCAATCAATCACATTATTTAAGGGGGCAGAAATAGTAGTCTAGAGAATAATCCAAGATCCAAGGGCATAGAATTATGAACCATTGTCTTGATTAGGCTCATGGGTCAACTTGGCCAGGTAATGGTGCTTGGTTGTTTAGTTAAGCAAGCACTGGCCTACCTGCTAGTGTGAGGACATTTTGTGGACTTAAATCATGAGTAAGCTGACTGTATCTATGGTTGATTGCATCTGTAATCAACTGAGGAGATTGTCTTCAGCAATGAGAGAAGGTTTATCCAATCAGTTGAAAGTCATAAAAGGAGAAGTGATGATTTCAGCAGCCAGAAGAGAGAATTTTCATATCTACTTGAGTCAACCAGTTTCTGTTGGAGAATTTACTGAAAACCTTCATCAGAATTTCCAGCTTGCAGCCTGCCCTATGGAATTTGGATTCAGGGATCCCATAAGTCAAGAGAGACAATTCTATAAAATCTCACAATGTTTACAAATCGCTCCTGTAGGTTCTGTTTCTCTAAAGAACCCAGTCTAATACATCTTGGTACCAGGAGTGGTTCTTGAGAAACAGCTTCTTAAAAATGGGATTTCTGAATTATTTCTGGGGTTTTTGCAATTGATCTCTACTCTGAATAGATTCAAAGGCATTAATGACTCTATTTCTGATAATCAAGATGCCACTGACAGTCCATGGCATGAGTTGGCAATAATGATATGCAAAATATCACAACTGGATATGCCTACTTACGTATTTACAAGAGGCAAAATTCTGGGTGAAAGTGTTTTTGATACCTGAACAGAATTATGTGGAGTTAAAAGGTATGATGATGTTGGCTGATAGTTCCTAAATACACAGGATACAGTTACTAAAGAAAGGGATGAGCTAGGGGCTTCAAATTTGCAACCAAAGAGCCACATGAATGATGTGAAAGTTTCTGTGTGCCCTGAAAGAAAATATTACTTTGTGTAGCCACAGACTTGTGATCTCTGAAAACCAGACCCAGAGTCTCATTGTGCAAGTGGCAGAATTACAATGGAAATTAAATTTTCAACCTTGCAAGGAGTCTGCTGTTAAAGTGAGGGCAATTGAATAGAAAGAAATGGGATCCTGAAAATTGGAACAGGGACATATATGTTGCTAATGATGGTAGTGAGGACATTGAAATCCTAGATTCTGCTGAGTGTTTCCTAAATAACCTGTAATGGTCTGCCCTGAGGAAACAGCCACCTAACATTGAGCCTGCCTTGAGGAATCAGCTTTCTGATATCCAGTGTGCCTTAAGAAATCTTCCACCCAATCTCCACATAAAGAGACCAATTCTGTTTCACCAGATGAAAGTGCAACAGAATGCCCTGAGGTAATTAGTTTGTAAGAAACAGATAATTAATCTTGCTACCCACCTTCATCACTCCTCTTTTCTTCCAGACCTATACCTAAACTGTAATCCCTACAAGTCATAAAAGGTGTGATACAAAGTGTGACCTATGAGGAGGTATGCTACACTCCAAAAGAACTGCATGAGTTTCCCAATATATAGAGATAAATAAGGGAACATGTGTGGGAATAGTTATTAAGGGTGTACTATAAGTGTGGAAAGAATATAAATTTTGATAAGGCTGAATTTATTGACATGGGCCCAATAAGTAGAGATAATGGATTCAATGTTGTAGCTTGAGGGATTAGAAAGGGGTTTAATAGTTTGTTCTTGTGTCTGGCAGAAATATGGACCAAAAGATGGCTGGCATTACCTGAGGTCAAAATGTCCAAATGTTCAGGTATATTGTAGATGAGTGTATACAAAGCCTTAGGG